>VWZI01002903.1:391298-418222 GCA_013396835.1 Psilopogon haemacephalus | reverse complement strand
AAAGAGTCACCTCCAGGAGTTTATTCAGATTTCAAAGTTGCATGGGGGCACCGGCCATTTTGAAGGAGATAAATGTTAAGGTTGCTTCTTATTTATTTATTTATTTATTATAATAATAATAATTTTTTTTAAAAGTTAGTTTTGTTAGTTTGGGTTTTTTTATTTTACAATTTTATTTTAGTGGTATGGTTCATAGCCTCTCCCTCCTCCCTTTCCCAGTCCTTGGCAGAGTGAGTCATTGTTATCTTGTCAGCTGAATTGTGGTAAGAGAAAATAATCTAAGCTTAAAAGAGTGGCTTGCTCTGAAACATGTGTTATTGAATGAAAAGAACACAGGTGTTTCTTAATTATTTGTGCAGAAGGAAAAAGTGATGCTGAGCGGATGTGCTGTAATGATTAGTGCGCTACAGAGGAGAGGCCACAGAATGTAAGATGCTCCTTCCCTCTCCCCATGCTGCTGTCTCCCTCCTCCTGAGCACTGGTGGGTGGTGTGAGGAGATGGAGGAGGGAATGAGCTCCTTGACCTCTGAGAAAGATGCCTGTTGGACTATCACATGTCAAATAAAGTGTTCCCCTGACTGTGATGGGGAAAGGAATATGGTGAACACTATTTCTGTAGTTGAGGGGGGTGGGTGTCCCCACTGGGATTAATTTCAGAGCAAGTCTGCACATCCTATCCTAGATGTGCCAAACATCACAACCATGGAGAGCCACCGCCAGGAAGGGGCAAGATGGGGCTTTTGGGGTTGGTGGTCATGAATGCAAGATGCCACCACCCTACATCAATCCTAACAACAGCTTTGTCTTTCCGCTGCAGCACATTAAGTATTTTTAAAATGCTTTAAACAAGCAGACCTGTTACCCTAGTGTACATGCATGTTTTGTGGAGGCTGGCAGTGTGAATCTGGTGTCATACTTCTAAACGTGAACCTGGACCCACTGCCTTGCAGGGTCCCTGTGGGTTGTGTGAGCTGGATGCTATCTTCAGGCACTTGGTGAGGTTTTTCTGTCTTGGCCATGTGTTTCTGTAGCACTGAGGTACGGGAGCACCAGTTCAGTTACCAGCGGTGCGTGCAGCAAGCATCCATCTCCATCCTCTGTGCCTCTCAAAAGTACCGGGAAGGGATTACAGAGAATAAAAATACTAAACCAAAAGGAGCAGTGGAGCTGGCAGGGTGCAGTGATCAGAGTGGGAGGTTAGCCAAGACACCCAGCCTGAAGCCACCTCCTCCTGTAGTGATTTCAGGTTGGCAGTTACCTGTGGTTTGCTCCAGTGCTGCAAGGTTCTCCCGCACTCTGCTGTTAGCGAAGTAAGGGTAGGAAGGCTTGTGGCTGTCTTTGGAGGTGCCTCATCCCTTGTACCGATCAAACCTGTTTTAACAGTGCCAGGTGAAGCAGTCTTGAGACAGGATCAGATGTTCCATTATACAAATACTGCTTGAATCGTTGAGGCATGTCACTCAGCTGAATTTTGTCCGGTTATTTGTCAGGGTGCAACAGAGGTGAATCCTCAAATCTTTACACTCTGTTGTGAAGTGGAAGTTATGTTTCTGAAAGCCTTTCCATAGTCTTCCAGAAAAGTGAACAAAACAAGCTTTTCTTGTTTTTCCTTTGTAACATTGTTTGGGTTTTTGAGGTTTTTGCAGGTTTTTTGGTGGGGTTGGTTTGTTTGTGGGGGTTGTTTTTGTTGATGGTAGGTTTTGGTTGGGTTTGGTGTTGTTTTGTTTTCACAAGTCCTGGCATTTCAGACTGCTTGTAGGACAGCTCGTTCACAGCCCCAAAGTAAAAGCCTATACTGACTCCCACGTGTACTGAACAGTACATCAGTGCAAAGAATCCTATGGGAGGAACTCTTTCAAAGAGGGAAAACTCAAGAACATCCTGTGCTTAAATAGAAGCTCCCTGTTCTGCATAGCGGTAGTGTTTGGGGCTTTTTGTTCTCCCCTCTTCTGAATTCCATTCTACCAGCTTTGCTGCTGATATTGAATCACCAGCCTAATTCTGGGACTCACCTCTCAAATTTGGTGAAGAGCATGCCACGTCTTGGTGGCCCTGTTGATCTGATACCTTGTGCAGTCAGAGTAGCTTTCTTTTTTCCTGTTCTCTGGTTTTGGTGCTTTTTGTAACCCTATCAAAGCAACCATGAGCCTTGTTCTCTCCTCTCCCTGGCCATCTGCTTGAAGCATCTGGTAATCAGGTGCAAGCCCCCACATCCAGAGCATTCATGCTTAAATTTGCAGCTACCTTGCCACCCACATTGGCTTTTGTTATACTGCCAAGATGTACCTCTTTGTGTACTCGATATGAGAGAGACTTAAATTCCACCATCAGCCTTCTGAAATTGTGATGGGCCAGGGTGACATTATCACCTTTGAACATAGATATGTATCAGCCTTCTCCCATTTTTCTCTGCTAGAGTCTCCAGCTAATCTCTGCTCCAATTGCTCATCATACCCAAGCCATGTGTGTGCTGTGGATGTTTGAGTTGAAAATAATTTCTCAAAGAAATATCTCAGTTTAAAACATGATCATGCTTAATGTGTGCTTGTCATTTCTGAGATTCTTCTTATATCCCTTTTTCCATCTGAGTAATCTCTGTGTATGTGTCTCCATATAAGAGACAAATAGAGTCATTGTTCTGCTCCATATTTTAATTCCATATCTGTATTTTAGGGACATTGTTGCCTTCCCAACAGACTGACTAAGTATTACAAACTGCCAAATTTAGGCTTTGGGAAGTGACTGTAACTGAAATTGCCCGTTGAATTTAAGAGCAGACAATTTTGTGCAAAACTCCAAAGTCAGTGACCTTGAGCACTATCCCCTTTCCCTTACAAAGGGATCCCCAAAAGAGAAGAGCTCCTCTGATACTGATTTGTCTTTCTGTGGCCCCAGATTACAAAACAGAAAAGCATTTTGGCTTGTGACTTTCTGCTACAGTATAATCTTCACATGTATTTGATCTGTTAGAGTAGAAACATCAAACTGAAGCTGCTCATTGTCAGAGGATATGGAGTTGCAAGACAGTTACCAGCTCCTGTGTTTGGATAGAAAGAGTGCCCATCTGTTTGAGCAGGACTGATTTAATAATGCCATAGCAGTCATAGATAAAAGTCCCAGGGCAAGATGGGCCCTGCTTTTGGAGCTGCCTCATCTGGTACTGAGCTTGGAAACCTCTGCCATCTATGATAGGATCTTGCAGACCAATGTGCCCCAGCAAAAGTAGGAACTCATCCCAGCAGACCTGATGTACCTCCTATCACACCCAGGGAATGCTGTCAGATTGGCTTTCTCTGTCACCTGAAAATCACCCACAACAATTGTGGGACATACCTTGAGACATCCTTGGTGGAGTCTGCCCAGCCAAAGCTCTGGCTTGTGACCAGTGCTGGCACACCAGCATCAGGAGCAGCTTCTACACTTCAGTGCTGCAATTTTCAGTGCATTGATTCGATGATCCCGAGGTGCTGGCTGCTTTTGTCTAATGAGCAATGTGCTCAGGACAGGCACAGGGAATGGTGGCAAAGAAGTACAATTCCAGAATGGTCCTTACATTGGTAGCTGAGGTCAGATTCACATGCAGAAAGGAGATGGTAAAACACCCAATGAAAGTGGCATCTGTCTTTCATTGCTTACTGCAATTAATGCCACGTTGTTCTTGTTTTTGGTTTTTTTTTTTTTTCCTTCCCAGCTTGCTTATTCACTGTTGGCATCTTCCATTACACCTTTTTTTTTTGTTTGTTTGTTTGTTTTTAAATGATATGTATACACACCACATATGCATATATATAAAATCTATAAATGGCTATAATGCTTCTTTGCTTTTTGAGTTTAAGGCTGATTAAGAAGTCTTCTTTGGCATAATTGCTCAGTGAAGCTATCAAATATTTTATTTGTGGGGATTGCTTTTAAATCATTTTCAAATTGTTCTTTTTAGACCTGTTAGGTCCAGGGTTTTTTGTGCTTTTTGAATTTCACATGAACTTCAGCAGATACTGGTACACACAAGCAGGATGCGTTACATCCATGTGTAATTCCTCATGTTCAGCACAGCGTTGTCACCTTTTCGGCTGTCTGTAAATGCACCTGCACTTACCAGTTGCCCAGAAAATGCTGTGGCTGTTGGTGCATGTGATTTTTCACAGAATATAAGAAAGAAAACAGTAAACACGCTAAATATGGCTTCACAGAATTTTTTCACAGGAAGCACTGGAAAGCTTTTCTTGGTTATTGCAGAAGTCAGGAAAAAATCCACAGGGATTTTCCCACGAATGGGTAAAACAGAGGAGTATGTAGAAAAGGCCTTATTGGCTTGAGTCATGAAGTTGGCTCTCTCCGAGTGTTGTGCCGTAAGTTTAGTGGGAAAAGTTTGACAGCAATTTAATTTTCATTGACAAATACTGTCATAATATTGAGGGAAACTGTATCAACAGTAGTGGTCGATGCTCAACCAGTCATATGGACTGGACGAGCTTACCATATGCTTAACTACAAACTTCTCTTGGAAAGCTCCTTTAAAACACTTGACAAGCTTAAGATACTAGTCAGTAATGAGCTTGAACAGAATATGTGAAGTTTTGCATTCTGTACAGAAAATGGATTAGTGTTTATTTATTTCCTGTGCAGAAGAGATTCGTGTGCCGGTATCTGTGTAGCTACAATGCCTATGTGCATTGCTGTAGCCTGACGTTCACCTAGGCAAAGGAAATTTATAAGTGAAAATTAAAAAAAAAAAGAGAAAGAAACCAGAACATAATTTATCTCTTCTGCACAGCATTAAGGTGGGAGTCTCTTCATTTATGTTATATATACAGTGCTTGAATTTGCAGCTTCTGTTAGTATCAGGAATGCCAAAAAAACCCACAAATGCAGGCAACTCCCCATATTAGCATGATAATTGTTATGGCAGGTGATAGGTCAAGGCTTTCATTAATGTGCAGCATTACTACTTTCTCCTAGCAATGAACCTTTTAGACTGATCACTGCCTTTAGCAATTTTTACTGTGAACTTATGGGTTTCTATCTATAATTTCACACAGTCTCTGAGTATTTGACCTGATGCCTGTCTACCTGATACCAGGGTAAAACGTGTATCCAGAAATGAAAATGCTTCATCTTGATTTCAGTGGTATTTTGGGTGTGTTTTTTTTTTTTTTGGGGTGGGAGGTGGGTGTCTGATTGTATTTACATTTAAGGACTCTGGTTTAAATGTGTCCTGTTCACCCTCCCCATCACTTGGCAATACACTGTGGCACACAGATTTCAGCTCCTGCACATTTCTTTTTTGCNAATATATACACATACTTGTGTGTATTTAATGTGTTTTTGGCTGTGGCCAAATACTGCGCCAGGTTAGAGATTCAGTTAGATAATTCAAACAGAAGTCTGACCTGATTCTGTCTTAATTTGCTATGTTTTGTTAGCATTGAGCCATTTGTAATTTAGTTACATGTAGAGTAGTTCAGTGATGAGCAAGTTTGAACAATATGGAAGGCATAATGTATGCTTACATGAAAAGCATATACAGCCTTTCATTGCACTTTGTACTCAGGAATCATTCTCTTTTTTTTCAGTTTCACTGTGCTTTACTCTCCGAAAAGCAACTCTCCTCATTAGAAAGAATTAAAAAATAGTGTTTAAAATATTAACAGAAAATAGCAGGTTCTGTGGATGGTTCAGCCAGGGTGTAATTTCTTAGTGTAAATATTTTGGAAACTGGTTTAATTTGCAAGGTTTAGTGTTTTAAAGATATTTCTTGTAGAAAAAAAAAAAAAAAAAGAAAAAAGTAGAATTAACTGTGGCTTGGATTTCTTTATCTATCCATAAATCAGATGTGGCTCATGAAATGGCACTCTTACAGATTAGATGGAATCAAGTTTGGGTTTTTTTTGGCACATTGGTCAAATCTGCCACTAAGTATAGTAACTGCCTCTTATTTTCCAAGTGAAAGGAATGGATGATCCCCTCAGTTTTCTCAAGTCATTGCTTTTGCCCCCTATTTATCATTATTAAGTTTTATTTCTTGTCTACAACCACAATTTAGGCTGCTTGGCCTTGAATTAGATGGGACTAGATGGTACCATCTGCTGAATTCTCAACAGCTATTAAGACTCTTAGTTTTTTAGCTTTTTTTTTTTTTTTAATGTATTCATCTGACAAGGAAAAGAAAGCAAAAGTGGTGTCCAGCATTTTTCATTTTATCAGTTTGGCAATGAAAGCATATTGGCATGGGTACATTCCTTGTAGTGAGTGCCTGAGAGTACAAGTGTAAAGACAGCTTTAAAGCTTGCCACGAGACCCTATTTTATTAGCAGAGATGTGTGAACCCACCTGCTACAGCCTGGAGATGTTAAAAAATCATCACTTGGTGGCCTGAGATGGCCAAAACAGCAACAGTTGTACCGGTGTGTTGGCTGTGGTCTTCTCCTGGTGTGGCATGCCACTTCTGGTTTATCTCAGAAATATTTGTCAGCTCTCACTATTGCTTTCCTTACCTTTACCAGATCTCCACTTGTGCAATGAAGATGCAAAATCTGTCTAAAGAAATGAGAAGGAATGGGCCCTGTTGCTGCAGCACAAGAGGTGCAGGCACCCACAGGCCACAGCCATCCTGCTGCCCTTCATTACCCCCCTCCCAGCACCCATCCTGCTCAAAGCTTCAGCCTCTGTGCTGCAGCCTTGCCTTACAGACACTTCCCATTTCATTCGACACTACCCTAATCACCAATGTAGCACAGAAGAAAAAATTCCCACCATTTTCCTGTGTCAGCTGCTAATGTGAGAGCAGTTCTTCCAAAGAAACCCACAGGACCTTGCTCTGCAATGCTGCCAACCTGGTGTGTCATCACCAGGTTTTTTTTCATCTTGCTTGAAGAGAAGCATTTATCAGCTGGTTTTGAAGCCTCATTTTACATTTAAAAGTGCAGTAATTGGACCAAAGACAATGTTGGTATATGCTTTTCTTTCTTTCTTTTTTTTTTTTTTTTTTTTTTTAATAAAAAAAGCCAAGCAAAGAAGATCTTAGGTGGGGGCCTAAGTGACTGTGGGAATGTGCTCTTAGATGGAACAAGTCCAAACACTATCGTCATGATCTGGGCTGTTTTGGGTGCTTTTCAAGCATTTATTTTGCATTGATATGATCAAACACTAGATTCAGAATGGCTGCTTTAAACTCAACAAAACCAATGCAGGGATTCACTGAAGGCAAATCCAAAACCATGTTGGGAGCTTTGTGCCTCCTTTTTAACAAGACCTTTTCTGCGTTCACTTTTTAACCGATGACACCATACTGGGGGTTGTCGTTCAACAGATTGTTGGTTCTTTTAACAATTTGTTCANNTTTCGTGTCTTCAACAAAAGACACGTTTCCCTTCCAATTCTTAATAGCATTTTGCAGTCTCAGCTTTCTTGATGAAGGAAACTAGATCCAAGAAGGAAGTTCTGATTTGCATACTGGCTTTTGGGGCAGCACCTGCAGACTGAGCCTTGCTGCATCTTTGGTGCTGGTCCAGGTGGGAGGAGTAGCCGCATCAAAGGTGCCCTGCTGTGTGAGCCTCCCCACCCTTCTACCCTGTTAACATAGGACTTCTTTTGATTCCATCCCCTTAGCAGTTGTTTCACAAGATTTTCCTTTTTTATGTAAAGACACATGGAAGTGTTGCACCCTCAGGGAAGATCTTCATGCTGTATACGTTTGTCATAGCAGATGATCTGCCTGTGCCTTTTTCTTTCAGCTGTGAGGCTCCATGCTTTGATGATACCTGGTTTTGGCTAGGGCAGTAACCAGTGCTAGTCTGTGAGTCGTCTGAGGTGGAGTAGGGTGTTCAGTACTTTTGTAAGCTTTGATGATTGAAAAGAAAATAAATACTTTTACTAATTTCAGTAGTTCTTTAACTTTTTTTTTTCTTTATATACCTGTTTTCAGTTTGTATCTGGGGTTCTGATAGTCAGTCCTGAGGCAGGTATCTGTGGAACTTGCACTGCACAGTACCAAGGGCCCCTTCTTTGCAGCAGTAATGAAAAGGCTGCTCAGCCTCCCCACAAGAGGCACCCAGCAGTATCTCACAGGGAAGAAAGCAGCCAGCTTCTGCTGCCCCTACTGCTTAAAATCCTGTTAGCTTTTGGTATTCAGGTTAAGTATAGCAAGGACTAG
This sequence comes from Psilopogon haemacephalus, assembly GCA_013396835.1. Classification (NCBI taxonomy): domain Eukaryota; kingdom Metazoa; phylum Chordata; class Aves; order Piciformes; family Megalaimidae; genus Psilopogon; species Psilopogon haemacephalus. The sequence goes on along the minus strand of VWZI01002903.1, from coordinate 410,070 downwards.
TTTTGAGAGCTGATAAGAGGTGGTGAGCCCTCAGCGTCTCAGATTCACTGTCACTGTGCCAGCTCATGCCCACACTTTGATGCAGGGCACAAAAGCCCAACCAAGTCAGATGCAGCAGGATATGCTGATGGTGTGTGGAGAAGGGAAAGGGAGGAGGTTGTAAACTCTCCTGCATTCAGAAGAGCAAAGAGAACAGGACATAGTCTCTTGGAGAATAGTGGTGTAAGGCTGGAGTTGCAGTCAGGCAGTTCTTACCCTTCCTAACTGAGTCCTGCTCCCATAGAGAGGCAGGAATGTGTGCTGCAAACAGCTAAACGAAACAACCTCTGAGAGATTATGCAAATGCCTCTGCAAGAGGAGGATGCTGCCTTTAAAAAAAATAATAAAATTATCCCAGTTGGAGGCAGCACTCCATGTAGGATGCTGGTCAGGACTTTGATTGGTTTTAATCTCTTTTTGGAGATGGGAGGTGGTTCCCTGGACTCTTGCTTTTGGTTCCTGTGGCATGCAGGTGTGCCGGATGCTGCCGTGCGGAGCAGCTGGCTGGCCTGGGGGGCGTGGGAGGTTTGTGCTCCTGCTCCTCTATATATTCACTGCCAAATTTTTAGAGTCCTTTTAATGTAAACACAACCTTCTCCAGAAAAGGGCTTAAAGCACCAGTATGTTAAACTTAAAAAGCACCAGTTTTTTATGTTAAACTTAAAAAACATATCGAGTATATTACTAGTAGTGGATTTAATGTATAAGTAAAATTAACTATCCAGAAATTAGTTAAACACTTTCCAGAGAAAAGTGTAATAATTGCCCTCATTTGAGTGAATGGAATGGTTAAGGCTTCTATTTACTAGCTTTGTTAAGCATAAATGTCTAATGTTTAAGCTTCAGCAATTTCTTCAGCACCAGCCCTCTAGGAACATACCAAAACACGACTGAATTTTGCAAGTTACTGTAATTCATGAAGGCTTTTTCCAAAGCTTTTAAACCCAGCTAAAATTTTTTTTTTTTCCTTTAAAAGTTAATTTCTTTTCCTCTTCTTTTTAATTATTGCAAATTGGGTGCAAAAATCTCAGTGTTAGTCTGGGTGTTAGAAAGGTGAACATGTGTCAACAACAACAGGATTTTATGAACATTTTTTTCGGTAATATTATGTAATATTTCCATTTCTGTTTGGGTTTTGGGTTTTTTTTATTCAATTTCATGTGTAGTAATTAATTTTGTCTTGCTGACAGATGATTCTCAGTGACTGATTTTTAAGAAAAAAAAAATCCAGACAGGTACTTTAACCCTTTGTATTCATTCTAGACACCTTTCATTCATGGGTCTGGTTGTAATTAAGGGACATTATGCTAAGTTCTGTTATAAATTAAAGTTTAGTGCTACTTATGTGAGTTATAGCTGCAACTTAATATATTTTTCTGGATGAGTGGTGGGAGTGTAGACTGAGGAGATGCTTGCTTTGTGCTGAAGAAAATACATGTATGCTGTGCTTTACCCTAAGCAGCCCTTCCTGTGTTCTGGGTAACCAGTGAGGGAGTGTGCTGGCAGGTAGTGGGCCCTCCTCTATCCCTCTCCTGCCTGCAAGAGCCTGTGAATCTATCTTATGTTCCAGTGTGAAGCAGCATGATGGTGATGTTTAGGTGCAGAATGGGAAAGGCAATGTGTGTCCCCCGTTAGGATCAGACAACTTCCTAAGCAGCAAGGAAGGGCTGTGGGGCAGCTGGATCACAGCACCTACAGCACAGAACTCATCAGGCTGCAAACTGACCTCCATCTCCTTCCTTTGCCCTCTTTCCTTGCTGTTGATCCTCATCTTTAGCCTTGCAGTTTGTGTATTTCTAGTATTCATTGTGCTGTGCTTGCAGAGTTTGACATTGTTGTTAGGCATCCCTCAGGGCTTCTGCTACAAAAGTTCTGGTTTTAAAGATGTATCCTGAAAGTATGTGCCCCGGTTAGGTGGAGATAACCTTCTTCCCTAAGCAGGGGAAGCTGCAGTTTAGCTGTTGCTCGCTGGACTTGTCTGTAGGCTCTCTGCACATGTGGGACCTTGTTTCTGAAGGTAACAGCTAGCAAAGTGTGTGTATGGTGCCAGGCTTTGTGGCCAGTTCTAGGGTGGTTTTGGATTGTAACTGAAGAGTAGGAACAGGGCCAGTGCCAGTTTGAAATTGGTAAGAAATTCTCCATGAACTCAAGGGAAGTTCTGATAGCAAGCAAACCTGAAAATATGTGTCATTGGAAGTGAGAGTGTTTTCTTGGTGTCTCTCATTTTGATTGGTTGTTCTGTGTTGGTTTCTTATATTTCTTCTAGGGTTTTCCTGGGGTGGAGGTGATATTTTGGTCTGGACTTTTTCAGAAGAAGTGTCTCCTCTGAACCCTGAGTTGTTGCATCTTGTGGTCTCTTTTCCACCCTCATCTCCTACTCTTGGCCCCATTTGAAGGCAAACTCTGCTTGTCTACCTCTGTCAGCTTTTAGAGGGTCCTAATAGAAATGCCTGTCTTTAAGGTAATGCTCCCTGCCCAAAATCCTTAAGCTCAAAGGACAGTCACCGAAATGTTGTTGCAGAAGATCGCCTCCTAAGCAGACTTCCTTTTTATTTGATTGGTGCTATTTTGTTAAAAGCATTCCCAAATAAACTTGTGTTGTGGGGTAGGCAATAAGGGCTGTGCTATCAATTACAGACAGCTGTAGATATCAGCCTGTCACTCCTACTGTGGTTGTACTGCTGCATGTAAATCTCATTTGTTTCTGTGATAGTTTGAGCAATAGAATTTCCAGCCTCACATTTCCAGTAGCTTCATGCCAGGTTTGCAAGACCAGCTATGAGGGAAACAACATCATCAAGAGTATTCCCTTAAGGCCCATTTTTTTTGTGATGTATTTTTGCTTGGAAAATAATAAAAACCCCACCAAAGCAGATTAAGTGAATTAGCTTCAGTTGCGAATGTGCAGGGGCAGCCAGGCCATTGGGCTCCTCTGCAGCCCAAAGGCATGGGGGTGGCTAGTTGTGCATCCTCTGGCACCTCTCAGTGACTTGCTTTCACATGTTACATGTGTGAAAATTTGCAGTTGTGCCCATTTACACTGCTTACCCAGCCCATGAGACAAACAGTCTTTAGTATTTCACTTGAATAGTGGCTCGCATAGTTTTTAAAGTACTGAAGGATGAAAAGCCAGGGACATCATTTCACTGTTTGCCTTTTCTTGTGAATGAGTCATGGTGCAGGATTTTTCCACAGGTTGTTAATGCTGCCCTGGGTTGCCTGTGACATTGGCTATCATCTCTATGTAAAGAAATTCCACTTAAATTCCATTAATGCCTGCTTTTCCTTAGCTTCAGCTCATGCACACTTGTTAGATACGGCTGTAACTTGAGGCTACTTTGGCAGTTGCATACTGCCTACCTCGGCTTTTAAAGAATACTGATCTGGTTTAGTTTTGACTCACTGGGATAATTTTGTCACTCAGCTATTTGAATTTTCTGTACATGTCTAATGATAAAGATAGCCGAAGTTAGGGTAGGCTTCCAGATATTTCCTTGTTATCCTGTTACACCCTGCAGGAGTGATTTTGCACAGTTTAGTCAGTGCCTCAGTTGGGAAATTCCAGAAATATCTCTGCTTCTTTTTATGGTGACAATAGGTCCTAGGCTTAAGATTTTTAGAGTTTAATTTCTAATTATTCACTGCACTTATACCCCTTTCGTGTCTGCTTAAGGAGGACGGCGATTGGCGCCTGCCTTTTGTTCTTGCCACAATGTTACTTGACGTTTTTTTTTCCTTCTTGAATAGCATCCCATCACTTTCCCTTCTCACTCAAAGGCAGGCTGGATTTTTTTTATTTATATATTGTCCTTTCATTCATATTGTCTGTGACTTCTCCTCCATTTTCTACTTGGAATAAATTTCATCCCTTTTTTGCATGTCATTGAAGAGAAAGAGAAGCAGAATAAAATCAGCCTCTTCAGTGCTCTTTGGGACGGGCCCAGCCATCGCCTCCCATCACTCTGCTCTCTTGATGTTAGCATGCAGAGAGCTGTGCCCTCCTACACTGTCCGGTTAGTTTTGCATTATTTAGCTCACCCTCCTGTCAGAACTTACAGCATTATAGCCTGTTATGGGATCATACCCTTCACAGAATCCGTGTAAATCACGTTCATGGCTTCCTTCAGTTCTTTTTGAGCATTTTAGGAGGTTTGGTTTTGTTTTCTTTTTTTTTTCTCCCCTCAAATATTCTATTATTTTTGTTACGTATGGTCTCCCTTTTGTGAATCCATGCTGAATATCTTTAATTAAATCGTAACTTTCCCTATTTTGTCCCTGATTAGTGTTTCCAATATCTTTCCCGCTGCTGAAATCAGGCTGACTGGTGTTTAATTTCCATGATCTTCCCAAGAGCTGCTGTTATATATAGGTGTTACATTAGTCCTCCCATCCACAGGTACCTCCCCTGCCTCCAAAGATGTTCCACAGATATTTGTTAAAGTGCCCCTTTCCTTCTGCCTCTGTCTTCCAGGTTCTGGCAGACATTCCATTTCCAGTAGCATGTCTTGGACTTTAGCTACTAGAAGAAGTATATTTTTATAGCCTGACCATCTTTTAATGTATTCATCTTTCTCATCTTTGGTAGCTGCCCCATGCATTGATATTTGTAGCTGCCTTGGCTGCAGGTATGCTGCTTGGTGCCCCAGTTGGTTGATTTGCTTGTGTGCAGCGTTGAGTGGCCTCATGCCAGCCTCTCTATGTGCATCCCAGTGCTTGATAAACCAAGGAGCCATGACTGATGTTCAGAGGCTGAGGCCAGTGTCTTGTCCCCTCAGTCCTGAGATCTTCTGCTTGCTATTATGGATTCCCCAAGACAGAGATTGCTTCTTTGACTCTTCATGTATTTTTGTCAGGCCACATGTGTATTTTCCGCTGATAGGAACTCATCTTTGAACAGTTACCATCTCTGTATGGGGTTGTTTCCTCTGCCTCTCTATTCCACTCAGGGTCTGCTCTTCCTTTCATTGAAGTTAGCTGGGAGTTTTGCCATTGCCTTCCTCAAGAGCAGCAGTGAGCCTGCAATTCACTGACACTTTAAGCATGTTCTCAAAAATTAACCCTCCTGAAACTGGACATTGATATCAAGCTTTATATCTTAGTTGTAAATGCAACTCTAACTCTTTGAATGCTTCTTCTGTTTGAAGAATGGCTCCTATGAAGGAGCCCATTAATTTTAATGTTAACTCTCCGTGGGTAGATTTGGATCATAACGTTTCCACTGCTATGGTTGTGAAAACAACATCAACAGAAAACTTCCTGGACATTGCAGCAGGTGCACCAAAAATTCTTTGTCTTTCTTCCCTGTCATTAGCAAACTTTTACTGATAGAAAACTGGCTCAAATAGTGATTAAATCTTTGGGAAAAAACCAACCAACCAAACAAACAAAAAAACCCCAGGTGTAAATAAATTATAAGAGGGGAAAAAGCTATGACAATAAAGTGAAGTACAGGGTTTGTTTGGGTTTTTTGTTTGTTTGTTTGTTTTCTGGGGTGGTGGGTGGTTGGTGCATTTTTTATTTATTTTTTTTTTTAAGAATAGTGTGAAAACTTTGCTTTTATGTTTCCCTTGGTAATAATGTTGCATCACATGCCTCTGTCCCCACAAACGGTTGTGGAAATGAGCCCACAGGACCCGTGACTTCAACCAGAAAATGTTGCTCTGTCCTTAGCTCACCCCACTGTGATGAAGCCTGGTACCACAGATGGTATGTAAGCTCACACTCACTTCTCTGAGACCATGGAAACCCGAGTATGATGGAATACATCAGACTGGAGTGGCAGCCTTGATTGCGAATATATTTTTTTTGGTTAAAAGTCAGACGCTGAATGCTACTGTAATGACATTTTATGTCTTTCTTTCTATATTCTAGTAGAGAGCCACAGGTGTTCCACTGGAATTACTCACACATTTATAGAATTGGACATTCTGTCATTAAATGGACTTAAAACTAAAAAGCCTTTGTCTGCGAAAGGTGACCAATAGAAAGGGACTTTGGATTATCTGATATCCCATAACTTAATCATATGGCTCTTAAGAGCAGGGCATAAGCAGCTGTGTCTTGCTAATATGCATGCAATATGTGTAAAGTGATATGCTTTAATTCTAAACTTGTTTTTAGCAGGAAGAAGAAAAAAAAAAAAGCATTTAGATGAGGAGCATTAAGATTCAGCATTAACCATTTTTTTCCTCAGGGCAAAATTATTCATCACCTGATATTTATTAAGGCAACATTTTTATTTTATTGCTCTGTACTGTAAAGAGTCTTTCCAAACATCCTCAAAGTTGTGTGGGGAAGTTTTACAGGCAGATTTGCCAGCAGTATTTAAAGCAGCTTTCAAAGTCAGTGAATTTGATAGAGATATTTTCCTTTTCCTAACTAGTAGTGTTGTCAGACCTCGCACTGCAAATAACAGGCATATGCAGTCATTTAATTTATTATTTAATTTTAATTCTTATGTATCCTCCCACATTATATAAACTTGATTTCTGTATTGTAGCCTTAATTGTTAGTTTGTGTCGGTTTAATCTCTCTTATATAAGTATGTTTGCTTTAATAATATTAAAAAAAAAAACACAACAAAAAACTAAGACAAAGAAACTGTAGATTAGAGACTTTATTTTCAGGGTAAAATGATACGGATAAGTGAGCGTCAACTGACCAGAAATTATTTGCTTCTGTCTGTTAGACACGTAATGGAGTCATTTAACTAGTCAAATTAGGAGCTGTAGAAATGCACCATGCTTCATTACTGAGTTCGAATGGGCACCATTTTACATTTACGTCAAAAATTATCTCATAGCAAATTAATGTTTTCATTGTGCCGGGAAGCCGGAGATGTGCAGTATCAGCACCACCTAGAGGCTGCCACATAGATGGCTTGGAAATGTTTGTCAGATAAAAACCCGAGAGGAATAGGTAATCTTTAAGGAGCAAAGTCCTTCAAACAAACCCCTGCCTTCCCCGGAATAGCCCTGGAAGTTTTTCCCTTGCTTTGCTGGCTCAAGCTAGGCTGGTGCCACACCATCCCTGAGTCAGGGGCACATGCGCTTGCCGGACTTCATTGAAAGGGTCAGGATGGTTCTGCTGTAAAATCGTGTCAGTACCACTAGCTGTATGCTTGTGGTGTTAAAAGTCAGAATCTCACTTGAAAAATCCGAGGAAGAAGCTTCCTGGCCAACCAAGAAGAATTTTCAGGCAACACAATGGAAGCTGTTTCCTTCTTGGAGGTTTTCTGAAATGCCAAAGAGAAAGAAAGTTGTTATTATTTAACAAATTGTGTACTTGTTTGACAAATGGGATCAGCTAGTGCCTGCAAGTGTAGGAAGACAAAGACGAGAGTGAGACAAAAGTGAGAGCAGCAGATAGACTCCCCGTTTGAAAAAGTTATAGCAGTGAATAGCTGCGATTTGGGAACTGAAAAATCACAGCTCAGAAAACTGGCAGCAATGATATGAATTGGACGGTGGCAGTGGTTAAGTTTTTTAAAGCACAGAGTCATTTTGGCCACTCAACGGTCTTTTTTTTCCCCAAAGGAATGTTTGTAGAGCAGGAGATAGTATAAAAACTAAGAAAACTGTAATAAAATACAACTTCTTTCAGGCAGGAGGTGCTCATGGGTGAACCTGTGACTCACCTCAGCAGTTTTTGCAGCAGTGCCAGGGTGTAGCAGGCACACCTGGCATTAGACAGTTAGGTAACTTGCAAGGTAGGAAGCTTTCATACTTAACTGTTTTGTGATGAAAGACTGTGATGGCTAAGTGCCCTCGGCTGCATGGTTTAGTGTTTCAGTGTAACTCCTAGAACTGTGGAATGTTAAAAACAACAACAACAAAAATCTTAAATTTGTGGAGGGGAAAAAATGGGTGGGGATGGGTGGGATGAGGGGAGTGGAATATGGAAACATTAGAAGTGGCAGCTCAGAAGACCTGACACTACTGTGATGGCAGGTACTGTGCAGGCTGTGTCCTCCCAGCTCAGCTTCTCTGCGTCAGTGATCCTCAGCTTTTAACTGCTAACCATGGTCTTGGAAACCTACAGCAGAGCAGTTACTGAGAACAGACCATCATGGCCACCCAGTCCAGGCTTCCATCTGCATGGAACAAAAAGTATAGCCCAGTAATTCTCTCAGGGAAAGCTTTTTCTTGCATAAGGAATTATGTGGTGCCCATGAGCAGAAATTTGCAGGATTTGAGACTTGGATATGATCTGCATTAAATATATTTTGTAAATTGACCAGAATATTTAAATATGTTTCCCACTCTTAGTAAATGGTGTGTGTGCGTAACTGAATTAATTTGCCATATTAATATTCTTAGAAGACATTTATAGAACAAAACAAAAACATCCACAATGTATTTTGACACAAAGCACAGGAGCAAGAGACAAAGATGAGCTGAGAGGAGGAAGTGGACCAGAATTCATTTAGTGTTACACTTATCTCTGGAGCAAATGATCACTCATTAATTAAAATGCTGCTGCCAATTGTAGTTGGAAGACAAAAATTCTTCATAATTGTGTCAAGTGTGTAATTTTTGTTAGTACACTATTATTTTTCATGTTTCAATGAGATGCTCTTCAGGATCCTTTTGGAAAAAAAAAAAATCAAATAACTGCTTACAATATTATTTCCATGACTAGAGTATAGTGTCTTAAATACATACAGTGCTGTAGGTTCAAGATTCTGATGTGACTCTAGGGCCACAGTTAAGATAATGACAGATATGTAGATGATAGAACATGCCTGTGAGCANTTTTAATGGCTTAAGCTCATTGCAGAAAGGGGTTTCTTTGAAATAGCAAAGAAAAAAAAAATGTTAAAAGTCTTGCTTACAAGTACCCTGGTATTTTCTTCTTCTTCTTTTTTTTTTTTTAACTGTAGAAGCACTTTACCTATTATCATGAATCTTGTCTGCTGAGATAGTTCAGCCTTCATGTTATGTTTACCAAGGCCAGAGTAGAAGATCAAATAATTTATAACCATTCCTGTTGGGTTTTATGTAATAACTTTGGAACTCATATAAAGTAATGATCCACAAACTCTTTTAATGTTCATTATAAAATATGAAATATTTCTCAGAACCATTGCAATTATGTGACCAGACATAACTGTTTCACACATGAGTAAATACAGGGAGGTTTAACATAACTTTATTATCTTCCTGTCTTTTCCTCTCATTGATGTGATAATACTGTTTTAATATTTTTCTAAAGAAAAGTTAAGTAATTTCAGAATCTCTATTGAGGCCTAGTTTATTGGTTTTTGTAATAGAGTACTCAAGAATAATTGTATTTATGATTAGACTGATAGTAGTAAATGTTGTTGTGCTGAATAGGGGTAAAATACCCTGAAAGCTTTATATTATTATATGAATATATACACATATATCAGTAGGAAGGAATTATTAATATCTGTCTGTCTGTCTATGCATTTATATTATGCTCATCATAGTATCAGTGCACCTTCTCTGGAGACTTTCTGGGGTTTAGCAGTTATTAAAATGTCAGTAGATATAGGATGGCAAAACTCATTAAGACTACAGAAAAAAAAAATTAAAAAATCACAGGTTCTTGCCTGATACTTAGAGCTAACCTTTCATTTCCCCCTCCTCTTCTGATCTTCTTGGATTTAGACAAGACTTAAAGTGGAGCCTGCCACAACCTAAACTCTCTGCTTAAGCTGTTTGATCAGCCCAAGCCTGTTAAACCTGGCTGGGGACTTCACTGACCTTCTGAGGGTTTCTGCCCCACGCAGGCTGCGAGAAGCTGCTGAACCTTAGAGGTGGCAGCTCTGAAGCTTTTCACATCTCTGTCTCTGTGCTGTACCTCTTACAGGAGTGCTAGACACACAAGCTTATGTTTGAGATCCCACCTGCATGTCTGAGCTACGGCTTACCCGGTGAACAGTTGGTGCTAATGCAGGGAAAAATAAGCCACTCTGGAGCAAACAGCATGCAGGGGAAAAAGTAGATAGCATTCAGGGTAGTCACCTTCCCCCTTGCCTTCCCTGAGCAGCATTCAGCACCCAGGAGAGTAAGGAAGGTGAGTGTGTGTGTGTGTGTGTGTGTTCAAGCTGGGAAATGCACTACATTATTTTCATTTTACCAATGTGAATTGGTAATATAAACTTACAGAATGTTGGTCTCCAGCTGAATGATACTAGAGGAACATCAACAGGAAAAAAGTGTCTTTCTCCAAAAGAGCTTATTAGAATGGTTTAGGTTGGAAGGGACCTCAAAGATTATCCAGTTCCAACCCCCTGCCATAGGCAGGGACACCTCCCACTAGAACAGGTTACTCAAGGCCTCATCCAGCCTGGCCTTGAACACCTCCAGGAAGGCAGCATCCACAGCCTCTCTGGACAGCCTGTTCCAGTGTCTCACCACCCTCACTGTAAAGAGCTTCCTCCTAACATCCCGTTTAAGTCTCCCCTCTGCCAGTTTAAACCCATTACTCCTCAACCTGTCATTGCAAGACCTTGTAAACAATCTCTCCCCAGCTTTCCTGCAGGCCCCTTTCAGATACTGGAAGGCTACTATAAGGTCTCCTCGAAGCCTTCTCTTCTGCAAGCCAAAGAGCCCCAACTCTCATAGCCTGTCCTCATAGCAGAGGTGCTCCAGCCCTCTAAGCATCTTTGTGGCCCTCCTCAGGACTCACTCCAACAGTTCCATGTACTTTTTGTGGTCTTCTAGTTATGAGAGGCTTTAATAAGCAGAAGAATGTTGTTAATGATTCTCTCCTTGTCTGCCTGATATCTGCCTGATGTCTTTTGTCTTGCAGACACTTAAGGGCAGGAGCTGCCTTTTCATTACTGATCTGTGCCATACCAAGGGCAGAACCCCACCACAGGGCCAAGAGGTGTAATGGGGAGCCAGGATAGTGCTGGGTGTGAAGCTGAGGCTGTATTTTGATGCTGGAATCCTTAGCAGATCAGATGTGTGGTTCTCCAAATACTGTTCTACATGTGTACAGAAACTTTTGGAAGGAGTTTATGTTCCCTTTTTCCTTCTTGGCTCTGGTATTTCACCAGCCAGCCTCACTTCACCCAGAATGGTGAAATTTCATCAAGCCATCCTGCTGTAATAACTGAAGATGGAACTAGCACGGAAGAGGTTTTGCAGTAGGGCTCAGGCTGTCTGAATGAGGTGACAGACCTCAGAGACTTTTCTTCCTGTTGTTGTCTTTCTCAGGCCACAAGAAAAGGTCTGATGTGGTACCATGGAGGGGCTTCACAAAAATGGACTTTTTGAGCACTCAGATGAGTCCAGTTGTATCTGGCAGTATCGAAATGCAGTGTAACTAGTACGATGAGAGGTATAATCTACGCAGAAGATGCAAAGGACAGCAGTAACAAGACTGGGTGGAGCAGGTCCAGAAAAAGGCCATGAAAATGATCAAGGAGTTGGAACACCTCTGCTATGAAGACAGGCTGAGGGAACTGGGGTTGTTCAGCCTGGAGAAGAGAAAATTCTGGGGAGATCTAATAGCAGCTCCCCTTGAAGGGGGCCTACAAGAAGGATGGAGAGAGACTGTTTACAAAGGCCTGTCATGATAAGATGAGGGTCAATGGCTTCAAGCTAGAGAAGAGCAGATTTATGTTGGATCTTAGGAGGAAGCTCTTTGCCATGAGGGTGGTGGAACACTGGCACAGGTTGCCCAGGGAGGTAGTGAAGCTCCATCTTTGGAGCTATTCAAGGTGAGGCTCAACAGGGCTCTGAGCAGCCTAATCTAGTAGAGGATGCCTCTGCTGACAGGTTTGGACTGGATGACCTTTGGAGGTCTTTTCCAACTGAGACTACTCTATGATTCTATGGGTGTCCATTTTCATATTTGAGATTAGTTTGGTGCAACCTTAAAGGCAAAACATTTTTGTAGTAGACAGCTTTCTCATGAAAAATTCTAAGTTTTGAAATTCAAGAGTAATTTTTATTTTCAGTCCTTTGGGGATTTCTAGTGCATCTGTTTTAGGAACTGTTTTGTCATTTCCTAAGGCATGTTTTTGTCCAGGCAGAGTTACAATAGTTAAGTTATTTGTCACTGAAAACTGAATTTTATCTTACCTTTGGAAAGTATGGAAAATTCCAAATCAGATTGTGAAAGATTTTACTTGCACATAGTAGGATATAGCTCAACAGAGGATAAAGCTCCACACTTGGACAGTCAGAAGGAAGACAAAGGTTTAGAAAAACACCCTATATCTTTGTCCTAGGTCTCTTCTCTGCAGAGTTCATAGGACTGTGTAGATCTGTAATGGAGAGGTTACTTTGATCTTGTCATATTTGCTTGATGTTCACACTCAAAGTTTTATTAAACATTTTTTTTTTTAGCGAGAAGCCTGCAATCCAGTTAACCAGAGATGGAGCTTTATTACTTGGTCCACTTGACCTGGGAATGCTGTACTCAGATTTAGACAAAATATTGATGGTTTTCAACATGGTTAGGCCAAATATCCATTATGAATTTCCTAGCATCAGCCAGTGCTGGTGCTCCAGGTATGTCATATAAAATGAATTTTCTTGCATTCTTCACCATAAACAAACTAATTCTGTGTTTTCAGACAAGTTTCACTGTCTGAAAACACAGCTTTGGAAATGCTATACACTGGAAATTCAAGGCATGTATGAATTAGTTCAACAGATAATTATTTTTTTTAACCTAGAACAGCTCAAACTGACTATATTTTAAACATGCCTCTAAAGATAAATGGACTTACCATGAATATGTTACATGAGCACTTTTAGCATGTGATCAGAGATGTCTTAGTTTAATATAGCATCTTCCCTGTGATATTACGAGCTGGAAAAGCTATCTTCAGTCCTGTCAGCATAAAAACTGCACAGCAGGAGGTGAAACACATGAAGCAGTTTCCAGGCCTCTTAACATACACAACTCATGCAGCTGAAAAGGTTTTGATAGCTTAACTCTTTTTTTCACCCTGAATATCTAATGGCACACTTCTTATTGCTATCTTGAGACACTGAGATTTTTCCTAGAGAAAAAAAATCCTTCATTATTTCACATACCCACACCTCCCACCTATAAAGATAAACCATTTTTTTCCCCTGTTTGATCAGGTATCAGGCAAGAGACTACATCAGAGGGGAGAGGGCTGTATGTAGTTAAGAGCATAGCATGAGAAGACCATCTAGGCTGAGATTATAGCCACCATTAGCTATGCTTCCAGGCCCCTAAAGCAGCAATGCCCAGATGCCTGTCTCTCTGCTGTGGTGATCTGGAGCAAGAACATTGAAGTCAAGAGCATGTGGCCCTAAGGTAGATGTTCTACCCACTAGTGCCGTGCTTGATGCTGTGGGTTGACACAGTTTAGTACAAAGAGGTTTGGGTGGTGTTTTGTTCATTGTTGTTTGGTTGTGGTTTTGTTTTTTTTTTTTTCCTTTTTTCCCCTTTCTTTCTCCCCTTTGATTTGGTGCAGAAGTAAGGAAAAGCAGGAGTTTCTTCATCTGGCTTTGGGAGTCAGTCTTTAGCTACCTTTCTGAATGAGATCCAAACCTCTTCCCATCTCCTGCTTTGGCTTTCTTAACAATGGGAACACCTTTCTCATGGAAGGATGCTACTGTTTCCAGGCTTTATCTTTAGGGTTTGTCACTACCTCAGTCTTTCCTTATTCTGTTAGCAAATGGGAAGTTCCCTTTCCAGGAAAGGTGGGAGCTAATTGCCCCCTTGACCTCTGCTGCCTGTTCCCCACCCCTACTAATAGGACTCAGCTGTCATTTCTCTGAATCTGAATGCCAGAGTTAGCAGCTGATCCTGGAACGATTTATTAGGAGAGCCCCACATTTCTATATGGCTTTTCAAGTATGCCACCATATTTCAGGATCACTGAAAAGGGCAAGTAGGTCCATTGACCTACTTACGTGGGCCCAACGTCTATGAATAACATCTGTGTAGTGATGAACATGCTGTGACCTGTATAATGCTGTGAGTTTGTATCTTTTTTTCTTTTTTTTTAATATAGAAATAGGGCTGATTTTGTAAAAATTTCCATAAACTTTCATAAAAGCTGAAAGTATTGTAGGGTATATAAGAAAATTGTGCCTTGAAGGTATGTGAAGTCCTTCAGCAGTGTAGGTAGGCGCTATTAGGGTTGTGATGTCTGCCAGGACTTAGCTTATTGTGTTATAGGGTCATATTCTAAAGAAAAACTAATCTATGGGCTTCCAAATAAATTAATTGATTAATTAATATAAAATGGTCTTTCTTCATATGATACATTCATTTGTATGGAATTTTAATAGTATGTCTTTCTGAATAATCCTCTCAATAGTAGAGGATGAAAATATGGAACATTTGGGGGAAAAAAAGTGAATGAAATTGTGGTAATTTTTTTGTTAGTACATCTGAGTCAATGAGCATAAATATAGAACATTAATTTCCTTTTCTGGAGTATGTCGTTCATAGTCACCCTTTGTCCATTTACATTATCTTGCATATGAAATCTGAAGCCTGCTGTCTTTGGACCTCAGTGTTCTTTCAGGATGGATGTATGTGGAATTGTTGACTGTCAATACTGCTGAGCATACAGCGGCACACTAAGGTTAGCTCGCCTGCGACATTGTCTCTTGAGATTCAAAGGATGTCATTCCTGTCTAAGTGGTAGAGCGATAATACATCTGCACTCTCTGTTTGTGACACCTCGCTGTCATGTGGCTTTGTCAATGGACAGCAACGCCTGTCATTTTGTTATGAGGCCCAACATAAAGCATACATCAACCTTGACGTACTATAAAGTGCTATGTGTAAAGAGGGTTATGCCTGGTGTCCATGGAGTCTAAGTGTTCTGTTTTGAAAGCTCATATTAAATAATAATATCCTCAGAAGACCAGATTCTGCTCTCAGCTGTGCTGTGGAAATTCCACAATAACTTCACAGACCTCAGAGGACCTAATTCTGCCTAGCTTGGACTCCAGTAGGGTGGAAGATTAAAAGAACAAAGCATTAAGTGATGAATTTTATCCAAGAAGTGTTAACTTAAGGTCAAGGAGAACAGTTTATGAGATTTTAGTGCTCTGTGGTCCATGCACGTCTCATTCTGTATCTGGCACTGCTGCTATTAGACAGAACGAGACTAAAAGGCAGAATCCAGCAGAGTTACTTGAAGTTTAGACTGATCTAATTGCAGTCCTATTTACCTGGAAGAATAATTCATACAAGGTTTTGAGCAAATCAAGGGTTAGGTGTAGCAGGTACTTAGACTAAGAAAAGGAAAATGTGGGTTTTCATTTCTTTTCAGTCTTCCTCATGCTTCATGCTGGTTATCTTCCCTGAAACACATCCCTCTGTGGACACTAGTAATTACAGGAGGACATTCAGAAAAATAAGATTTTATTGTTCCTTGAGAATGTGAAGTTATTTTCTTCATTCTTATCATCACACGCTGTGATCTGAAGCACCAATCAGAAATATTTGAAATATTGCCTCAACGATTTAGTACCTTTCTTTATTAGACACCATTTATAGAATTGCCATTGATGTGAGGAAAAGCTTCAGGCGTTGAAGTTAATGCAGAACTAGACCCTAGAAAGATAGGAGGCTTTGTGCTGGGGCTATTTAAGCAGTGTTTTATGCTAGCTATCCTACTGTCCTGGAGATGGATGTGGGACAGAATCAAAACCCTTCACAACTAGCAAAGGAAGAGCAAGGTTTTGTGATCTGTCTTTCCACCTTCAGTGGAATCCAGCATCTCTTCAAAAATCTTACTCAGAGTTATTTAGCTCATCGTTCACTAGATGCAAAGCCTTTTGTGTGTATGCACAGTGTTCTCCTCCTTACTGACATCGTGGGTGCTATTGCTAAATAAACTTCAAATAATATTAATGCTACTAAAGAATTAAGAGCAGTTGTCTGCGCAGACAGCTCTGAGGACCCAGTTATATGTGATTTACAGTCTCAGAGAACCCAAAGAATCTCTTCACTGTTGCTGCAGGGATGGGACTTTCACGAGCATGTTTGTATTTTGATAAGAAATAGTACTTTGTTAAAACACATGGACAGCACATTTTGCTTCCTTTCCAAGGGCTGTCTTTTCACTCAACTGCTATTAAGTTCAGAGTTTATCAGCATGGTTAGTATTGGTTAACCTTTATTGCTACAAATATGGCACGTTCTGCCTAAGTAACTGCAATCTGGAGACAAGTCTGAATATTTCAGCAAGGTGTTTATCAGGCAGAAGTCTGCACCAAAATTGGCTGAATTGGTAGGTATAGATTTCTAGGCTAGCTTTCGATAGCCCTGTGGTGAAAAAAAAAACCCACTGTATATTGATTCTCACTGGGGACTATATTGTACAAAATATGTGAATGTAAAAAAATTGACTTAGGAAATAAAAAATAAATGATAGCTATAAATCAGGGATAGCTGATAAACAAATAAATATCCATCACTATTATATCTCGGTATTTCCCAAAGATATCTGAAGAGCACTTAATTGTAACTGAGTAATCAATTATTCAATTAACCTTCTTCTCATCGAATATATATTTGATATAACTTTTTGAAGCTTGGGCTCTAAAAGGTTTATATTGATTGCAGGTTTCAAGGCCATATGTTTCAGTTATTGGATTTGTGCAGTCAAAATTGACATCCTAAGTTCAGTAGAATATGTAAATATTTGAATGTAATGAGTTTCCAAGACCGTTGGAGTTCTGCAGTTAGTTTTCATTACTTTTTAAAACTGGAGTCTTTTGTGATTATGAAGTTCACTTCAGCAGAACGTGTCATTTAAATACATTTGTTATTCAGAAGACATTAGTGGTGTAGCTTGTCTTACAGTATGGCTGTGAACTTCCATAAATTCATTTTTCACACTGTTTTGGATGGAGTCAGTTCAGAAACACTTCAGCTTTTTGTTGGAAAAAAAAAGCGACACACACTGTGGATATTCTTCAGGTGAAAATACTTCACAAGAGTAGTTTTTGATTTTGATGTAGTCCTGCTGGGTACCTCCTGCTAAGCCAGTGGAAATCTTGCTTGTGGTGCCCCAGCTGCTCACCAGGACCCTTGGTAGGGTCAGGATATGACCATTGCCCACCTATACAGAAAATCTAGATATTCCTTCTGCATTTTGAAATAGATGCATTCCTCTCCAGCTGCCCTTAGGGTTTGCTATCTGTCGTTATCTCGCTAGGTTTCCCGAGGCTGTTTTGATCAGTTGATGAAAGGGCCACAAGAGGATGTGGCATGCAAAGAGGGAAGTCTCACTTTCCACAGACATGTGTTTGAGACACTTGTTGCACGTACATTCATCACAAATTAGTAGTGGCTTAAATTAAAGCAACTGATTTCAGCAATTGTGCAGCTCTGCTAGTTTAGCATAGTAGTAAGGGGTCACAAAACTCTGCTTTCACTGTTTACAAGGTCAGAGTGGGAAAGTGGAATGCGAAGAATTTAACCCCTTCATTCCCATGAGTTCCACCTGATCTGGACCTCCAGCTACAAACAGCTTTCTTTTTATGTGATTTTTTTTTTTTTTTTTGGTTGTTGTTGCAGTACCACCTTTCCTCTCAGCAGCTGAACTGCAATGCTTCTGGGTTAGCTTCCATCAGCAGCCAAAACTGACTGCCTTGCCTGAGCAAGCCTAGCCTCTCTCTGCACCATCAGGCTTCGGTCACATACTTTGAACCTCCAAATTGAAGGCAAAAGGAAAATATATGCAGTTTGTTTTTTGGTTTTTGGGGTTCTTTTTTAATTGATAGCTGTTTATTTCTTTCTTTATTTCAATATGCGGGATATAATTGAGTCCTTCCATAAGACCCATCACATTTTAGATTGCAGTAGGTAGGAAGAAATAACTGTACAAAGAAAATCTATATATTACATGCTCTTAAATGGCCATCAGACTCTCAGAGTGCAAGGACCTGTCCATTAAGGATGAAATTTACTGTGTCTCTTCCCTCTGGCTTTTTTGTGTGCCTCTGTGTGTGTGTGCAGATAGGTTGATTTGTATTGTTAAGTAACAATGATTTACATAGATGCAAAACCCCTGCAGCAGTGTGGAAACTTGGTAAATTCCTTCTAATGGTCTTTGGCTATATCAAAAGACAAGAACTGTAATGAGTTTATAATAATCTGACGGTCTTTAAAAATTTATTTATTATTTTTTTAACACAGTGGTGCACAAAAATGTTTGTTTCTGGCAACTCTCTTGACAACCTTTAGATATTTAGATTTGTGTGTGTGTGCTTCAGTGTGTAATAGATTAACTTGGCTCTGTGGAAAAGGTCTTTATAGAATCCTTAACTGTTGTGCTCATTATTGAATAAACAGCACTTTCTTCATGGGGAAAGGAAAAAAAAAAAAACCAAAACTGCAGATTTTTTTTCTCTTTGAAAAATGTATTCATGCTCTAGAGATTAGCAAACATTTTTTTTTTTTTAATTTTTTTTTTTCCCTCCTGAAAAATATCATAAACAGTCTTGGTTTGACCTTGTTAATGCAGGACCACTTTAGTAATCTGTGCCTAATGATTTTTTACATTAAACCACAGCTTGTGTTGGACCCTTGTGTGTCACAGTAATTTAAGAACAGTCATTTTGCACATTCCGATCCCATTATGTTACATTGTTACTGAATAAAGACTGGTATTATGTTGCTCCTATAAAGGGCAGAAGTGGCCTGAATTTTATCTGCTGAACGAATCAATCTGGATTATGTCAGCTGAAAAGAATTGTGAACTGCAGTCTCCAGCAGATGGGGAGATTTTTAAAAATGTATCTGT
>VWZI01002903.1:373721-391200 GCA_013396835.1 Psilopogon haemacephalus | reverse complement strand
TTTTTTTTTTTTTTTTTTCCAATGAAGACTGTACCAATTATCATTTCAACATAAAGTATTAGGAGATCAATTGGGAACTGAATGCCATTTCCTAATGTTAATACAGTGTTTTATTTAAGCTGCCTTGACAGGCTGTCTAGGCTGTGGGAAAAAGACTGAGCAAATAATGAGTAAAGGGTTTAGAAAAAAGACAGAGGGTGGAGCTTGGCAAACGATGTGAGCTATTCATCAACAACTCAACAAGGATGATGGAAATAATAAGTACTCCTTAAAGAAAGGGGGAAAGGATTTTTTTTTTTAAAGAAACAGTTTCCTTCAAAAAAAAAAAAGATATTTAACTCTAACTTTGTATTACTTTCTGATTAGCTGATTTTAAACTTCCTGAAATCAGCAAAAAGCTTCCCTTTGAAATGGATAGTGTGCATTTAAAGGGCGCATTCTTTAGCAATCAGGTTTTCTTTCTTAAAAAAGAAGAAACAGTGTCTAATTTCCTGTTCATTTGTGCAAATTTCTTACCATGTGGCATTGTCATTTAATATCTGAAGTACATTAATGCATTTCTATAATGCCAAAACTCTCAGACAAATCCCCTGTGTGAAATAATTTGCGTGAACTTTGAACTAACCCTGAATAAAATCAAGATCTTATTATGCCCTTTATTTATATGGTAGAGAAAAGCTTTGAAACTTAATATTAACACCAACATGTTATGCACATTCACAGTGCTGCTTTTAAAAAAAAGGAAAAAAAAAAAACAAAAAGCCACCCAACTTTCCTATATTTTTGTGGGCTTTGCCTGCTCTTCAGATAGCATTACATTACTTCTGAAAATATTTGTGTTAGAAATCAAGAGGCTATTCTAATATTATTGTGTTCTGAGTTGCAAAGATTTCCATTCAGCAGATGTAATTCCACCATCTGTAAAGTTCTAGATTTTATAATACTTATAAGCTGTTTTTAATCTATTTTTACTGCCATGTTCTGTCCTGAAATGTCAGAGAGTGCAGACTAGGTCTCGGAATTAACATGACAGTTAAGAAACTTGGCAAGGTTTTACAGCAGATTGTGACATTAACAAAGTACAAAGGAGAATGGGGAAATTAACGTTAATGTATGCTTGCAGACACTATAAAAATCTATATGTCCATGATCGGGGAACTAAAAATAAGGATGTTTTTTATGTTGATGCCATTAAATACAGAGCTTTACTGTGAAAAGAAATTTCCATATGAAAAGCACCTTACTAAAAAGTAATGCTGTAATCCCTCCTCTGGATTGAACAACAGGTTTATGTATCCTAGGTCAAGTAGGCATATGGCTGGGTTTTGTTTTTCAATTTTTTTCTTCAGGCTTTTTTGAGTCTGTGATGAACCATTTTGAAAGCACCAATATTGTTTTTCAACAGCTGCAAAAGACATAGCATGATAGATGTCCTGATAAATGGTAATGGTTATTAAAATTCACAGATTGCACAGTAAATCACGTAAAGTCCATCCTCTTTCAAAGCTGGAAGCTAAAATAAGTGTTCATAGCTGGTGGTAGGCTCTTCAAGCATCGCACACCTGCAGCCCCTGAGCCTGCCTGGTGTACTCCCTAGTGTCATCTCTGGTGTCTACCCCCCTCAGGGCCATCGTGATCGGTGTGGCTTTGGCAGGCTATGGTTTCTCTGAATACACGTCCCTTCTCTGTAATCAGTCAGAAGTCTGGGACATGGGACAGAATTCTGCCATAAAAACCCAGGGGAAAAAAAAATACAAACCTCAGTGGCTGTTGCACAGGGGATGAGGGATGTTTGGTAAATCAGCAAAAGTTACAGGGAATAGCAGTACTTTCTCATTAAAAATGTATTTAATTTTTTAATCTGAGTTGATTTAAGCTGCAGGTTACTCAAAGCTTTATTGAGCCCTGATCTGGAAGGGCTGGTGGCTGAGGCTTTCCAGGTTCCTGCAGCTTGGCACCCACAGCACCTAATCCTGATACCATGGACAAAACCAGCTCTTTTCATCATCACTGATACTGTGGTGTAGCTTTGTCAGACCCTGGCCATAGAATATAAAGATGCAGCTTCTCTCTCTGCTGCCTAGGAAAGGTGTCATGTAGGAGCAAGCCACCTGCGGCTGCAGGTACCTGCACTAAAAGCAGAGCTGGGCAGACCTCTGCTTTCTTTTGACAAGGGGCAGAAGCCAACTTTCAGCACTGCTGATGTGGTTTTGGAACATATCCTGTCTTTGTGTTGATATTATCCACGGATTCAGCACAAAAGAGAGAAAAAAAAACCCAAAAACCACCCAAGTTTGTTTACTGACACCCTTCCTTAGGACGCTGTCTGCGACAGCCTTTTAGCAGAGTGATGTACAGCAGAGGCATGAGCTGCCATCAATGAGTGGCAAAGTTTGCTATTCAAGGCATGGCCGTTTTTCACACCGTGTCATACTTGCAAAGCATTTTGTATATTTAAAACCAAACCAAAGCACCGATTGCATTCCCTTACGTAGCCTTTCTGCCTCAGATGTGGGTTGAAGCAAGCGAGTGCAGGTGCCAGTGGCAGGGACAACAGCAGCGTTCCCTTCTGTGAAGGCGAGTAGTCTGATGCAATGCAAACATTAATCTCTCGGCTACAAAGGAACAGCATGGATCCATCTGTTACTTTCTTTGCTCTTAATCAAGTTCGGGAGGGAGCAAAAGTTCATGTAGCAAATGCGGGTATGCACTCTTTGGGTCCTGAGCTGTAAAGCTGAGATAAACTTTAGCAGCGGTAGGATTTTTGGGGGTCTATGGATCCAGGGTTGCATGTAATTTTGGATCTTTTATTTCACCAAATTTGGAAGTGGAAATTGAATTCTGGGATGTGGTATTGGCCCACTCTGCTCTGTAACCCACAATGCTGAGTGCAGACTGCTAGCCCTATTATGATTGTGCTAACAATTGACTTTTTGGTTTGGCTGTCTTGCAGAAAAAAAAAAAAAAAAGGCAAAAAACAAAACCCAAAAAACAAACACCCAACAACAAACAGCAGCAACAAAAAACAAGTAATCTAAACCAAAAAGTGTTTCTTTTTATAGTTTGCTTAATACTAGGAAACATAGAAAATATTGTGTCTTGTATCAAATGAGGCAGTTCTAAGAAGGGAAAAAAAAGAGAAAGAAAAGGAAGAAAAAATTAAGACATGCAAGCTGTACAGGGCCAGACTGCCAGAAAAGCAGAGGAGGAGATGACAGCCCTTTTATCCACCAGTTGAGTAGTTAGCAAACTTATCCAAGATGCAGGAGGCCTGATCTGAATTCACTGCTCTGCTGAGGAGAGAGTAACCCATATCTTGGGTATGTATTCCTGCCAGATAGCTCCTCACTGAAAGAAGAGTCTCTCCCTGCTGCCTTTGCTCACTTGCTACTTATCCCTAATGGATGCAGCATTTGATTCCTTTTCGAAGCAGCCTATTTTTAAAACACTGCATAAAAACTTGATTTCCAGAAGGCAGAACTGCTACTCAGAGCAAGAGGTTGCCTGGTCATGGCCATGACCACGGTGATATCTGCTGTTAGTGAGGTCACTGCTCATTAAATTTACTTTGCCCATTTCTGGTAACCAGAGTTTTTGAAAAGAGATGAGGCAAAACAGATCTATCTTGAACAACAGAATTATTTTTAGATATTTCATATTTGAAACCCATTTTTAAAGCTCTTAGGATATCTGTATCTTGTCCTCAGATAATCATGCCATCATATAATCTCAAGAAACATAAATCCATGTTTACGTGCCAGTTTGGGTGTCCAGTTACAGCTAGGAGCAGCTTAGCAGTACTTCCTGAATGGTTCTTTCTCACTGTATCTTAGCTGATTTCTCATCATCCTGCTGCCCAGCTCCTTGCCGTTTTAGCATTACCAAAGACCAGTGAGCATTTTCTTGCTGTTGAGCTCTGGCAGGGTTGGTGGTATGGGGACACAGAGCATGTCCTTGCAGCCTTAAGGTGTGCTCTCAGTAGTCAGGAGTATCCAGCAACATCTGTATCTGCCAATGAAGACTTTTGAATGCTAATGGTACAGCATGCCTCAGAAGTGTTCCTTGTCAGCATTCATATCCCACCAGTTTCTCTATTGGAATGGAAAGCCATTCAGTTGGGCTGGGTGAAAAATTAGGAGCTACTTCAATGAGATGTTTTTCTGTAAGGTAAACTGATTTCCATATCAATGGCTGTGTTCTCATTGCACCATTTCTTCTGATTTCTTACCAAGGGAGATGTTCTAATTTTTGAGACCATGTATGCTCAGGATTTAGTACGTTGTGTGCACACCCCCCACCAGCTATCTGGACAGCATTTCTTCAGCTCTCATTTTCTTAATACACATTTGAAGTAACACAGCTTTGTGATCATTGGTGGAATTGCATTCCACGTATCGAGAGTGGGGTGGTAGTAGGTAAGAGAAGAGTGATACAAAATCCCTGGGGTGTAGTAATCATTAGCTATGGATTTATTCTCTAAGTTCCATGAGATGTAAGCCACCCTGAGTTGGCATCTTACTCCTAAATGTGGACCTGTGTTTTGACAGTGAGATGACTTACCTAAGACCGCTGCTTTTGCTTTTCTCAACATTTATGCCTGTGGCTTTCAAGGGCTTACAAATAGCACTAAATAAGAGAAATATTCACTCTTAACACAAGAACAGATAGTCCAGGATATATTTAAAACCTTTATGTGTTTTCTGTGTTTTTTTTTTGTTGTTGTTGTTGGTTTTGGGTTTTTTTTATGAAATAAAATGGAGAAGTGCAATTGTATTTCATGCCATGGATAAAACTAATTGAAGGTAGCCTGTCTAGCAGAGGAAATCTTGTGAATATATCTCTGGGTTCCTCCTCATAGGTCTCTGCAATTAGGAATGAGAAGAACACAAGTGGTTGAGAAGACTCTTTCCCCCCATTGTTAGCTGAAGCACCAGGGACTGAAAACTTCTTGCCTGGCATATTCATGCGCTTCCCTGCCCTGTGGTTGTGGAGACTTTGTGGGTCTGTGGGAATGTTTCATCCTTTGTCTTTCCAAACAAATAAATTACATTCATGAGTTGGCAGTTTTATAAGTTTTCTTTCTTGTGCAACTTGAACATTTTGATTCCCTCTTTTCATTACAACGAAGAGCTTTCTGAATGCTAATTTACATGAAATGCATATGGTGCACACAAAATCATATCAGACATACTTTGTGGTTAGGACAGATATGTAAGAAAGGGCACATCATGCTCTAATTGTAGAATACTAGAGGCTTTTTTAGAAACTGCAGTTACTCTAACTTTGATATGGTTCTCATGATTTGAAATGGACTGAGTAGATTTCCTTTGAGAGACACGTCTTCTTCCCAGCCCACTTAGGCATCTTTTGTTATTTAGCATCCATGTCTGAATGAAGAATTATGTATCTAGTTTTTATAAGGCATATTTCTCTGGATAGATGTATTCACAGTGACATGTAACAAGCATCTGAAGAAATTCAGCTATAGACTGGAATATGAAGACTACTTTTTAAAAAACTTTTTTCTTTTGGTAAACGAAACAATAATTTGTAAAAAAAAAAAAAAAGCTGCTAATTTTTTCAGCACACTTTGCAACGTGTCCACTTTTCTTCTGCATATTACACCTCTCTTTTTTGTACAAAACAGTTTCTGGAAGGTTATGCTCAAGAGGGGAACCTTTACCCCAACAGCCAGTGCAGGTCTGTTTATATATATATATATATGTGATTAGTGTGTGCCTTCCTTGAGGCTTTACTGCTTTCAAGCTTTCAAGCTCCCCTATTTTAGCCAGGCTTAGTGAAAGCAGGTGCTCTAAGATGTTTTGTTGATATCAGTTCTGTTTTCCTCTCTTTCTTGATCATACCTCACTTGATTTTATTCAAGATTAAAGTAGCGTGGTTGTAGCTAGTTTGAGTTGAACCACGGGGAAGTCCTGTCCCCGTGTTCCTGCTGAAGCTGCCTTCCCTTTGCTGCAGGGACCTTCCCTTTGACTTGTTGCAGAGGTGAATGATGTTCCCATGTTAAAAGAAAAAAGTCTAGAGTCAGCTGTACTTCAGTCATGCTTTTATATCTTTCTTTGCTCTGTTCCTGCTACAGAAACCGTTCTGCAGTGATTGTACTAGATGTAAAAACATATGTTCCTGTAAGATGCTACTGGCGAGCTGAGCTGCTGCTGTGCACAGGGAAGTACAAGGGTCAGGGCTGGGGCAGCTGCTGAGGCACCAGGATTTATGCAGTGAGTGGATAGAGCTGTCAGGCTGGTGGCCGCACACCTCGCGGGGAAAGCGTCAGCAGCAACCAGGCACAGCAAGGCCCTCCCTGTTTAGAAAGGGCTGGTGTGAAATCCTGCAGGCAGGAACCAGCTANGGGGCTGGCAGCGTGGTAATGTAAAAGTTTCCATTTCAGTTGTGGGAGTATGACTTCAGATGTGGGACAGTTCAAGGAGAGCTGAGATCCCTGCAAGGCTGCTGGCCCACCTTGGGAGGAAACCCAGAAATTTAATGAAGTTCAACAAGGGCAAGTGTAGAGTCTTGCACCTCGGAAAGAACAACCCCAGGGATCAGCATAGTTTGGGGACTGATCTATTGGAAGGCAGCAAAGGGGAAAAGGATCTGAGGGTCCTAGTTGATGGGAGGTTGACCATGAGCCAGCAATGTGCTCTTGTGGCCAGGAAGGCCAATGCCATTCTGGGGTGTATTAAAAGGAGTGTGGCTAGAAGATTGAGAGAGGTTCTGCTGCCCCTTTACTCTGCCCTGGTGAGGCCACGTCTGGAGTACTGTGTTCGGTTCTGGGCCCCCCAGTTCAAAAGGGACACAGAACTGCTTGAGAGAGGCCAGCACAGAGCCACAAAGATGATTAAGGGATTGGAACATCTCTCTTATGAGGACTGAGGGAGATGGGGCTGTGATGCTTGGGCAAGAGGAGACTGAGAGGTGACTTCACCAGTGTTTATAAGTATGTAAAGGTGAGTGCCAGGAGGATGGAGCCAGGCTGTGCTCTGTGATGCCCCATGACAGGACAAGGGGCAAAGGGGTGGAAGCTAAAGCATAGAAAGTTTCATTTAAACATGAGAAGGGATTTTCTCACTGTGAGGGTGACAGAAGACTGGAACAGACTGTCCAGGGGAGTTATGGAGTCTCCCTCTTTGGAGATATCCAAAACCTGCCTGGATGTGTTCCTGTGTGATCTGGTATAGGTGACCCTCCTCTGGCAGGGGGGTTGCAATAGATGAACTTTCAAGGTCCCTTCCAGTCCCTGACATTCTGTGGTTCTGTGAAATGAGGAAGGGCTGCTATGTTCAGTGATGCTTCCAGTGGCCTGAGCTTTGAAGGACAGCAGATGAGTGGTCCTCTGTGGGTCTCCAGGAGGCCAAGATCGCCCTAGCACCAAGCAGACCTGAAAGCAGACATGCCACACTGCTCTGGTCCTCTGCGGCTGGGCTGGTCAAGAGATTTCCAGCACAGGGGAATGCTTCAACTTTACCCTTTTGTTTGAACTGGTATGGCTTTGCAGCCTACAGCGAGAATGAACATTACTTATCATTAAGGTTTTAACGGAACTTAAGAAGTGAAGCAGCAAGTGCCAAGGGTGCCCACCTGGGCTTAACATTGCGAGTGGCTTCAGGAAGCTTGGTAAGGAGCTGGAAATTTCGAGAGTGCCACAAGAGGGAGCCCACAACCCACAAACAAGAGGGAAGAACACCGGGAACGGCTTTTGTTCTTCCTTGGGCTGCTGCTGGTGGTGGTCTTGCTCTGTGGATTTTTTTTTTTTTGGACGGAGGGATGTTTTCTTGGTTTTTATTTTTTGTTGTTTTTTTTTTTTAACCTAAGGTCTCTTAGAACTGGAGGCTTACCTTCTGACGAGTGAAGATGCACAGGCAGGGCCATGCCTGCCTTAGGGAGGGCTCCTCTCACTCCAGATAGCTCAGGGTGAACGTGGGTGTTTAGCACAGGGGGTTGTGAAGTGCCTGGGGTGTCATTTCAGCTGTCAGGAGAGGAAACAGAGCCTCCTGTTAATGCCACTCTGCCGAGCGATCTCCTTTGCACAGTGTGCACCCCGGACTCTGATGGCCTGAAGGCTTTTTGTCTTGAATTATTTACAAAGAGTTAGGTGAATTATAACTTTGACAATGTCCACGCCTTGTGCATGAATAACAAGCAAACCACTTCTGACAGCTTTTCCTGCCCCATTCCCTCTTCCCTGTTGTAGTGCTAAGAAAAAGGTTACTCTGCAGTGGTTTCATGCGGCCATTTCTCTGGCTTGCCTCTGCCCTCAAAGTGCATGGCAGCTCCCGGCTGCAGTGGTGCAGCAATGTTATACTCAGGGTTGTCTCTCTCTGGGATCACAAAGGTTTGCATCATGATAACATTGTGGTGAAGTCTGTCCTCAGTCTGTTGGGGAAAGTTTTTGATACTCTCTTTCCAAACCACACTCAATCTAGTTTGTGTTTGGTCGATGGAAAGGCTTAATTTCAATTTACAATTCACATTTAGAGTCTCTGCTGTCACACTAAGGCTCTTATAAGGCATCTAGAAATGTTATTATCATTTGCTTTGCTCTAACAACAACAAAAAAATTAATCTGTCTTCCCAACTCCATAAAACTCCAAACAAATAGCAAATACTATGGATGTCTGAACACACAACAGCATGTCGTTTTTTCTTCCAGCATTAGTGCATGTCGCAGATGTTAAACTACTTTCTCTTCTGAAGAGTTTGAGGGACTGTTAACATTATTCAAATTAAATTCAATACTCGTGTAAGTTAGTGTGTTTGGAATTATACAGAAAGTATGAGGTCTCATCTTTCTGTCAAGAGCTGAGCTCATCCCTCTGCGCTGGCCGGCTCTGCTTCAGGTGATCTTTGTGAACCCACAGCTGCTCAGACAAGTAATGATGCTCTTTTCCTCCTTTCCCCCATGAGTGGGTTTTCTGGTGCTCTGCAAGGCCATGGTGTACAGCTCATTCTCTCATTTTCACCTTTCTATTCATCTTTCTTTCCTTTGCTTGATAGTGTGTTGCTATCCATATATAGAAGAGGCATATGAAGATAAATTTGGAATCAATGTTTGGTAGAATCACAGCACTACAGATTTTTTTTTTCCAGTTCTTTTTTCCAGCCCTACTGGAGCTGAGCCCTTGGAGTCATGGCCAGTTTTGTGGTCACTGCCCTGGGCAGTAGGAGCCCTCTCTGCATAGGTGCCTCAGTGCCACCTGACCCAGTGGCCAGGCCTATTGCAGCATTGCTGTTCTGAAGGGTTTTATTTATGCTTCTTACTCAATGCTGTCATTAAACAAATGAGTCAAAGGCACATTCTTACCACAGCCAGCTTTTTCCTTCCCTGATATAGGGTGTTTGTGTATTTTGCCCCAGAGCCAAGCAAGGCATGGAGGAGTGATACCTGAACTGAAGTAGCCCAGGTAGACCAGAGTCCCCACCAAGTGCCACTGTAGATGCTGGTGCTAGTGCTACAAGGATCTGTCCCAGAGGCCGCATCCTGCTGGGTCAGTACCCAGTAGTGTTCACAGCACAGCAAGAGGCAGGAATGCTTTCTGCACACCTTGAGTCTCTGTAAAAGCATTGGTTCTGTATATTCATCACCAGAAGGTTATGTGTTCATATCATACGCAGCTTACCACGGCACTTCAGAAACAGTTTGAGTTGAGGTGAGTTATTTTCTTTGCTTGTCCAATTAAGAAACCTCTGTTTTCTGGGGGTGAGGCCACAATTCAGATTCCATTTGCACTAATTATGTACTCACCTGGTTCTTGGCCTCTCTTAAGTTCAAAGTAGAAGAGAAAGGAGGAGGAAAAAAAAGCTGCATGGGTTTCGTTTGATTTATAAAAACATGCAGAAGTTTGAGTGTTTCTGCAGATCCTGTTTGTATGGGCTGAACCATCTGTCTTACAACAAGACTGGGAATCTCACTGCATCAGGCTGGCATATCTGCATCTCACTGGACCACTGACCTGTATCCAGGCAGTCTTTTAGACACTTTGCTATTGGTCCCATTCAGTAGAGTTCATTAAGGAATTTTCAACTAACTTTATTTTGCCTTCTGAAAAAAAGGGATTGCTGTTGAAAGAATTGTTGAAATCCTGCATATTTCTTTTGAACAGAAACCTGTGTCTTCAATTCATCAGAGCAAATTTTCAATTAGCTATTGGAAATTGTTACAGGTAACCCCTAGAACATGTAACAAATCCATATTAAAATACCTTTTTAATATGTTTTGAGCTTACTGCTGGTTTGCAAAAGTCTTGGTTTGAGAGCTTGAGTTTCTCTTTGAGGAGAATATGAAAGTTAACTTCACAGGAAATATGAAATTTTATAATAAAGGTATTAGCAAGCTGCATTTTAATAGAGGTGTGAGGATAGATTAAATGTAATGGGCATAAGAGAAGATGGACAATGGCTCTCCTGAGCAATTATGAATCTATAGTTCTAAATAGTGGTACTTCGGAGAAAAGGACCAAAAGAAAGAAAATTAGTGTATTTTAAAGTGTGAGCATAATTTGCGGACTAATAACACATAGTAATTTTGTTCTTGGGGGGATTCATCACTTGTGTATAGCTCCAGGCAGTCAGACTTTCCCCGTCAGTTTCTGCAGGGACTTTGGGTTAACACTTTCCCATTTGCAAGTGTGAACCCTAGACAAATGCTCATTAGAGCACAGATTATGGTTTCAATTGCTACAGTGACATAAGGCTACCCCTTCCAGAAGTCATCAGTGGGAGCAGAGAAAGGTAATTATTGATTACGGGAAAGAATACGACTGGCAAAAGGTGGCCCTGATAGGATGTGTTGGCCAGAAGGAGAAAGGAACAGACGGACTCAGCCAGCTTAACTGCAGCCGTGTCGGGAATGACACTGCCGAAGAGGAACAGCTGGGGACAAGGGCTATAGGATTCATGTAAGGCTTTCAGCAGCTCCAGGGAAACCTTGAGCCTATAGAGGCAGAGGAACATGCCTTTCTGCATGTGTAAGTACTCCAAGCCATGGCACAAAAATATGTGACTCCTTTTTCACATGGCTGGAGTTTCCCAGCCTTAAAAAAAGCCTTTGAGAGCCTGATTTAAGTGTGAGCAGTTCTAAATCCTGCTAAAATCAAATAACATCATAAATGTGCATTTTGTGAGAATCGAGCCTGAACTCTGGTTCCTGTAATATTCTGAACCAAATCCCAGTGCTCTCTTCACATTTCCACCCTATCCAGCGAAAGAACTCCCAGTCCTGATCAGTTACAGGTTGAGAAAAATTTGCACCTTATTCACCGAGATTGTGTTTTGTCCTGTGCAAGGCTTGTATAGAGGAGATCTGTTCAGCAAAGCCATCAGGGAAGCCTGAGGGCAAGACCCTTCTGTGGTAGGCCATTTGTGTGGCATTTGTTTTCCCACACTACTCCATCACTATTCCTTATTTTGAGCGGGCAACAGAAAGCTCAAAATCTATTTATTTCAAGCTGTTGCTTCTAGGTGCTTTAGGTGGGATACTTTGAGCAGTACAAAGGAAATTTTGCCCTTCCTTATAAGATTTTGATGGAAGGAATAATTGCTGAAGTAGCTTCAGATAGAGAAGACTTTCTGGGTCCAGAAGATTCATGCATAATGAAGACACTAAATAAATATGGCATTTTAGAAAATGGAGGCTTTATTGTTATGGATACAATTTAATATTCTATGCCCAGCTTGGATATCTAGAGTATTTTCAATTGGAAAATCAGAGAGCAACCTCAGTGCACTGGCTTATAAACACCCAAGGATCCATTTTACACCCGTGGACACTGAGCCAAGGTGAAACTAGGCACACACCTCTGTTTACCTCAAAACTCACCCAGACAGGTGAGTTAAAATATTTCAAACAGAGATAGGGCTGACATTCAAGGCTTTTCTCTTAGGTTGTCATTTTATGTTAATTGAATGCCTGTGTTAATCTAATAGAGTTTAGATTTATGGTGGGCTCTATACCATGTCATATTTTAATCAATATATATTCCAACATTTAGATGGACAGATGAGAAAATCCGCCTCATCTCTGCACTTCTGTTCTATCAGCTGTCAATAATTCCTAATTTGAATCCTTCAAACGATCAGATTTATGGGTTTTAGTATATTGCATTAATCACAGAAATTAACTTTTGGGGAATATGATGTTAAAGGTCACACAGAGTCTTGAAGGAGCAGTAACTGTGTCTGTCTTGCAAACATGTTTGCAGCATCTCTCAGATATATATATAGTGCATTAGAATATTTATCCCCATGAATCCTGCTGATTGTTCCATATGTCTAAGGTCACTGCTTCCTGGTCAGGAGATAATGCTCGAAAGAAAGGATTCCTGAAATCTGCAGATTTAAGAAGATGGATGTGACACTGAGCTTTTTGTCCTCCGTAGGGCATAGACAAGTCCGGCAGCATTTCACTTGAATGTGTTTATTCAGCACAACTCTAGAAAATGTGTTTTGCTGGGGGTGGTTCATGCCTTCATGTTGAGTGTATGTGGTATGTGTGCCCTCCTGGAAGAGCTCATGGCAACGAGTGCAGTCATGGGTGATGGCTGGGGAAGAGGAAGGACAGAGCATAGAGCAAACATTAGGCTGACACTTAGGCTCCAGTTTAGGGCTATGGTCTTGAACAACACCCAACCCCACTGACACCCCTCAGAGGACTCCTTGCCACCTGTGTGGGACAAGCTGGGGTTGGTGGTATCCCTACAGAAGATGGAGGCAACGACCTCTGCAGTACTGGTAGCACACACCAAGTCCTGCCCATTGCAGGGACAGGCACCTTCTGTCCTCTCCTCAGGGTGTCTCCATGTGGGACAGCCTGAGAGAGATGGGGGAGGCTCAAACTTTGCCTGCAGCTCCTGTGATGGAGTAAGGGCTTCAGCTGGGTGCTTTCATGGCCTACTGGCAGTTTGTCATGCAGCGAAAAAAGGGCAAATATTGCAACGCTCTCCTCCTCAGCAGCAAACGTGCTGTCTCCACACGTGTCTCTGGGGCTGCTGGGACCAAAGGACCGTTCCTAGACCCGTGGTGTCACAGAGTGACGTGCTGTCATTAGAACACCAGTTGCTCTGTGGGGTCTGTTTTAAATTGCACATGAATTATCCCTAATGTTTTTGTAATGTCTTATGGTAAGACAGCAAGAAATTGTTTTCTTTGTGGAGGAACATACGCTTTAAATTAGAGATACACTAAAGAGGGAGAAAACCCAAACACAGAAATATCTTACCCTGTGGAGAGTTTGACGTTCTGGTTTCCCCTGTTCCCATGGCATCACTACTTGTGATATTTGGAAGGAAGAGTGAGAAGACTTTGAATCTCTTTCATTAATAAACACTTAGCTTCCACTGATTTCAGCGCTGCAGAAGCTCTCAGGCACTGTCATTAAGCCTGGAGCAGTGTCACTTCCTGGTGCCACCACTCAGCTGAGATAGCAGCAGCTCATGGAGAGGACAGACCCTCACCCTCAGAATATTGTATGTACCATGTGTGTGCCTATCATCAGGCTTCAAAGCACCACAGGTTTTTCTCTGCTTAAAAAAAAAAAAAATTAGAAATAGAAAAACCACAGTGAAACACATCCTTTACTTCTTAGACTGGAGAATCCTACCTTCCCTTTTTTTTTCTAATCTGGCTGTGAAGGCCATTTAGATTGTAACTCTCTCCCATCTGTAAAGTTCCAAGGTATGCTGTTATTTAAATGGTTACTGTTGGTTTTTAGAAGTTTGCAACTGTTGGTAGTTTTCTACATCAGAGAACTTGGGCTCTTGTAGCTGCTCCCTGTCCTGTCACTGCCTCACTGTAACAATGTCCATCCCTAGGGAATGGACTACATTAGTGTATTGCCAGTTCCTGAGGCTGGGTGGTTGTCAAGGAGCATGTGATGAGATTAACTCCCAGGACATTGAAATAATAATTTGAAAGCCAGCAACAGCTTGTGAGCTCCCTAAAATTTTCATATAGCCCCTTTGGCTTCACCAAAATAAATCATCAATAGCTTTTCAAATTTGGAAAGCCTGAGCCCACAATTCTCCCATCTGCAAGAAGCCAGAATGAAACTAGGAATGGCTACAGTTTTACAGATATTAATTTATATTTGTGAAGTGCTTTCTAAGCTCAGAACAAAGAATAAAAACCATTGTGCTGTGAATGAGCAAACTGAAGAGAACAACCATAAAATTGCAGAGAATTGACTGCAGAACCTAATAAGGCCTCTGCATCTTTAATTTATATGTTTCTGTTTACCACAAGCAAGTGCTAAGAAAACATGAACAGAAGAGGCAAGGTCTTGTCCCTTTTAACTGACAGCTTCTTCATGCAAACCCATTATAGACACAGTTTTGTCTGAAATACAGTTAATAAATGAAGGTAGCAAAAAATGTGATTTTAAATCAGTTTAATAAAATTAGTCATGTAGATTTTAAATCATTTTTACAGTTGATTTAACATTTGTGACTGGTTTATAGATTGTGATATAGGATACTGTTTGCATCCTTGCAATTTTATTCCAATTTAGAAACAGTACAAATATTAATTTTTGCTTCAATAATGGAGCCTTTGAGAATTAGACTTCTCTCAATGCACGTTTTATGAGAATGCTTTAAATATGATTTTTAATATTTTTGAGGACTTTATTGCACATGAAGTTCTTTTAACTAGAATTAACTGGAGTACATTCACAAAAGTTTCTTGCCAGACGTGTAAATGTTTTCCACAGTTAATTTAATGGCATGAAATACATAAGAAGTGTTCTTCATAACATGAGGCATTTTGTAAGCAGTAATAAACAATTGTAACAAACTCCACATCTCAGGAGAAGCAAAATGTCCCAAACAGGAATAATAATGATGGGTCTGTTTTCAAAAGACAGAAATACTGTGATTAAACCTCCAAACTTCAATGTGATTTCAAGTGCCAAGGGAGGAGCTAAGCAAAAATGCCCTGTTTAGAGATCTTGCACAGGGTCTTTTTTCTCTTACATAGAAGAGTAATTTGCTATTGAACATGTTAAAGGAACTTTTTGTCTCCAAATCATGAACTTCACATTTGGAAGCAGCTGATAGGAAGGAGTTTACATATTGCCTTTTCAGCAAAGCTATGTTATATGATATTTCAGTGTTTTCTACTGGGAAAGCAGGATGGGGAATGGCTCTGCGCTGTAGTAACATCCTTAAATTCAGAGCAGGTGGGCAAATGTTACAGTACATCATTATTAAATGCATAAGGGAATACTGGGTTTGAATTAATGCCTCTGATTTGGAGGAAAGAAATAGTCATGTGGCCTACAAACCCAATCACAGCAACATCACAGACTTTGCCTGGTTCATCAGATCACTTAGTGACTGTCAAGTGAGATGGAGATGCTGGTCATCTCTCTTTACCTGCACATGTAGTGAAGTCCTTCAAGTTGAAGCAAAACATTAACATTACTAATTGTGACTGATGAAAAACACATTAGTGTAGCTGGTTTTATGGAAGTTGTATTTTTTTTTGTTGTTGTTCTTCTTTGTTTCAAACAGTGGTTGTTTTTTTGTTTTTTTTTTTAAACAAAAAATCCATTTGCAAAGAATACTTTGAACTGCCCTGAACTGCAGAACTGAGAAGTCACAGTTCAACAGTGCTCTTGATAATGCTTGTAAGAGCCATTGTTTGTTGATGTGGCTTTCTCGTTTTCCAGGGCCTCCTTTTGATACCTGAGCTAGGTAGAGAGGAAGGAGATTTAGGTGCATATGTGTCATTTCCAGCCTCAAGAAATCCAGAGTCATGAGTCAGGTCCCTACAAATCAATAAACTGACTCTCAGAATATAAGATTCAGGAAATAAATGCATTATAAATGGGATTTGATTTTTTTTTTTTTTAATATATTGTGTTTGATTCCCTCTCCTACATAGTGCATCCCAAGACAGGGACTTCTCACAGATATACCAAACAAGTAAAGAGAAATTATTTTTGTTCCTTTGGCAAGCCAGGATGTCTCAATCTGGTTTTTCCCATACAGCAATTTATTCTATTTCCCACTGTTTCTCCTTTTGATTCAGTTTGTAGATCTGGTGCTAGCAAATGCACTGCAAATAATTAAAATAGTCTCAAAAGAGGGAAATTTTGATCCCAGTCCTGGTGGTCCATATGTAAAAACTGGCCATTAAAAGGGAACTGGAAGCAATGGGCACTAAACTGTTGCTCTTGTGAGTCATCACAGAACACTTCTGAGCTGGAATTTGTTTCAAATCAGATTTTCATCTGGACATTCGGAGTTTGGTTTTTCCACCAAAAAGGAAACTAAATTCCTAAGGAAAAGACCCCCTCCCTTTCTTTTTTACACTTTGTGTTAATCAGTTCCCAAGTGCATAGCACATTTCCTTTAGCTAGCATACAATTTCAGAAGAAATAGCATTTCATATTTTCAAGGACTGTTTATTACTGTGAAAAGAGCGTATCTGGGTTTTGTGGGTGTTGAGGTTGCCAAAGGAAAAAGTTGTCTTGTAGAGGACCCTGGAAAGCATATAAAAAAATAGAATTTAATTCTTAATGTAGCTATACATCCTGCATTCAAACAAGAGCAAACTAAGTGTGATCGTACTGAAAACCAAAGTGCAATTTGTTCATTTGCCTGAAAATGAAGGTAAACCATCATTAGAATTACAATTGTCAACTGCTCAGAAATCTGTATAATGCTTTTTTACAGGAGTAAAAGCTGGGTTTAAGGGAAAAATGGTTTGAGTAGTTCAGGAGGATGAAGGGAACTTACATGACGGACAGGAAGTGTGCTGCTGTTAAAATAATCCCGTTTGCTTTCATAGTCACCTAATGGGTAGAAGCCTCATGATGCTGGGCTTGAAAATGACTATTAGCAGCAAGTGCGCAGGAACACACAGAAATCTGTCTCCCTTTCAGGTCAGTCAGCTGCCAGGGCCATCTCAGCATCACCCTGATGCTGGGCTGTCAGTCTGTCACTGTGCTTCTGGTGCAGGCTTGATTTACTAAGTAGGATATCAGCACTGTGTGTCAGCTGCCGTATGTAGGCACCAAGTCCCAGCTTGCAGGGAGAGTTGGCGTTGCGGGAGCCATCCGAGGAGCCTTATGGCTTTTGAATTGTAGCAAGTAATTGATCCAGTGCCTCCAACACATCCTCTTTGGATGCCACAGAGGAATCCTGGCTTCTGGCTTAATAGAGTACATCACAAGGATACAGATTGCATGAAGAGAATAATAATGTATGCACTTGCCTAACAGTTTTGGAAACATTTACTAATTAATTCTCATAATGCTCCTAAAAGATATGCTTCCAACTTTTCTAAGAGGTAAAATGAGGCATGAAGCTCTTAAGAGATATCCCTTGTGTCCCTCGGTAGATCAGAAGAAAGTTTGTAGAACTGAAATTAAGATTATAAGTGAAGAACAGTTCTATCGACTAACTTTCCAAATGTATTCTTGTATCTACCTGGTATAAAGCACAACCTAAAATCACTCCAGAGG
>VWZI01002903.1:354501-373716 GCA_013396835.1 Psilopogon haemacephalus | reverse complement strand
GGGGCGGGGAGTGGGGGGTTGGGCTGGGAGGGATGGGGGGGGAAGTAAAAAGTGAAAAGGCAAAGCACTGAAAGTCTTCCTCTGCACTGTCCCTGGGAATAGGGAAACACATGCAAGTGGAGGAAGAGCCATTAGCATCTCAGCACCTTAGGAAGACATGCAGCCCAGGGCAATCAGGGACACTGGAGGCTTCTCAGCACCTCCAGCTCTACTGTGAAGTGGGTGGATGCTCCAGACCTCCTGCAGCATCCAGCTCTTTTGAGAAAAGTGTAAGGAAATTGTATCTGTAAGCTATTTGATGGGCAAACAAAATAGTCTGGCTTGAAGCTCTATCTTCTCTTCAGTTAGCAGGTTCACTCTAGATCAAAATAAATATCCCTGTATTAATTTTTTTTGGCAATATTTTTGCTTGGTGTAAACTTACTTCTGTCTGAAGACCAAACAAGAAGGTGGGTGGCATGTGCTACTTTGTCAGCATGGTTCTTTCTAATCACTCATCCAACTCCTCTCCTGTCTGACGATTCAACTCTTCAAAGTTTGGAGGCACATTTCACTGCAGGCATTCTGAGCTATTATACATGTGCATGGATATAGATCTGAACTATTCAGGACTTTCAAATGGCAAAATACATTTAGAAATGGCATACGTTTCATTATGTATCAAGCTCCATGTTTCACCTGTCCCGTTTCCTTGCACCAGCACATGTGACTCTCTAACTGCTCCACATCAAGCAGTCACCTTCCCTGTCTGGGCATGCAGAGCTGAAGTTGGGCTCACCTCCTAGGCATGTGATGGTAGCTGGGCCTGCACCCTTTGGGAAATGGAGGAATATGTCAATGGTCATAGCATTTTAATAAATAGATAAAAGTAGAGACTTCAATTAAATGGGGCTCTTATTAAGTTTTGGATGATGAACTTTCAGAAAGCTGGAAGTAAGGCAATCTTGTGACCTAAATAATTACCAGACTTCCTTCTGTCTAGGGAAAATAATGAAATAGATTAGCTCAGACTCATTTCATAAAGAATTAATGGTGGAAAACACAATTAATGCCAATCAATATATGTTTATGAAAACAAATCTTGTCAAATTTAATGTGATTTTTTTTTTTAATGGGATTGCTATTTGGTTTGGTAAAAGTAGCAAGGTTGGGGTGGCAGACTTCTGTAAAGTTTTTGTCTTTCTGCAGTGTGACATTTTGATTACTGCAAGTAATCAAATTAATTAATGATTCCAAATTAATATTAGGAAATTAATATATGGTGCATATTGGATGGATTAAAAGTTACCCACCTAGTAGGGAGCTATTAGATTGGAAATATAGCTGGTAGATTTGGTGCTCCACTAAACTGCAGAACCTCAAGTCTTATTCCTGACTCTGCTACCACCTTATGGTGTTACCCCAGGGATGTCAGTCAGCTTCAGTGCTTTATATTCCCAGTTTATAAAATACTGGACCCAACCCCTTTCTGCAGATACTTTACTGATGAAACCCATTATTCCTTATAATCAGTGTCATTTAGTGGTAGAGTCTTGAATTAGCTTTTCCTTTTTCTTATCTGTGTGATTTTTTTGTTTGTTTGTTTGTGGGGTTTTTTGTTTGGGTTTTTTTGAGTAGGAAGGAGTTGAACCAGTTGTATAATGTAAAATCTGGCTGCTTGGAAAGTTTGCAGCTAGACCAGAGGCTGTAGCTAGAAAGTAGATATGCAGCCAGGAAGATAGTGATCCACATCACTCTCTATCAACTTGCTACTCTATAAAGTGTGTCCAGTTGCACACAAGTGACACAAAACCAACCATAAGAACAAAACTCATGCTTTAAAAATGAATGGGAACTCACACTTCAAAAATGGAAGGCCACTTTGGTGCTGAGAAGCTCTGAGAATGATGTTGTGGTGAGAGAATATACACACTCAAAGAACTTGGCTGTGGGGTTAATGTAAGCAGTGGAGGTCCCACCAGAGACTGCTGAAGGTGGTACTGTCTGCCCAGCTGACACTGGTGCAATTGCCACTTTCAGGTCTAGTATTGGTGTTACAGAAATATGTAAGTTTGAAATGGTTCAGAGAAGAGCTATGAAAATGCTTGAAAGGATACAAAGCATGTTTTGAGGGTTCCTTGTTAGTTTATCTAAGGTATTTTGTTTAACAAGCAGTTGGAGCACAAATTTTATATTGAAGAGCTCTTTGGCAGAATAGAGTTCTGCCTGCTAGAGAATCAGCCACTTGCACACAGTAGTGAGGATTTCAGCAGAGTCTTCTTAGGTTGCAGTTCATGAAGATGTGATATTTTTCCGAAAGCTATTGCCTAGTTCAGCCACAGCTCTTAGGTGCAAAGTGTGGATTAATTCCAGGAAGCCCACTAGACTATGTGAGTCTGGAGGTCAGGAGGAGTGATCTCAGTGGTGCCTTCTGGATTTATAATCCAGGAATTGAGTCAATTAGTGATGTGATTTTTTTTTTCTCTCCTGTTTAATCTTACAGTACTTTTCTCCTAGTTTGCCTCTTTTCTGTACACTTACTTGTCCTAAGCAAAGTTCCTCCCTTGCAGAATGAAAAAAGAGCTCCATATTTAAGGAGAAATTTTGAGTGATGTTACTGAGACTGAGATTTGCTCTCACATCAGTCATAAGAATGCAAAAAAGTTTGATGCTACAGATTGGAGGCAAAATCTGATCTGTTTCACCTCTGTGTGCTGCAGGCCAGGCCACACTTATGTGCTGCCAGGGAAGCTGCCCTGCTGTCCACATGAGCTGTCACATGTGCCCTTCCCAGGGGCTGCTCTGCAGCCCATCCTCAGCTTATGGAAAGCTTCCACTGGATGAAGTTTCCCTTCTGAAATGGGCCCTGAGAGGCTCATGACAACACTCTAGTGTTATTTGTGCATGCAGCAAAGGGACATGCTGTGTGATTTTTTTTGTTTGTCTGAATTTTGAAGTTGACAGTGTCCTCTAAAGTCAGATGATAGGCAATAGCTACCATGGGGCCAACCCCAAAGCAGAGGCTTTTGGAGGATGAGCATCGCTTGCTTTGCACTACATCTGCTGGGGGCATGAGGGCTGGAGTAAGGAGCGAAAAAAAGTCTGGAACCCAAATCTGTGAGGATAACCTGGGACTTAGGCCGTGCTCTAGGGACTGGAAGGCTGCAAAGTAAAAACTACATGGCTGTCATTCTTTTGCCCCTGTTCCTCATCACGCAGAATAACTGAAATTCGGCAAGTTTTCCCCATGAAACAGCTAGATTGCTGCACAAGGGTTAAAAATTCAATGCAGTGGCTCTTTGGCGTTGAGCAAAGCCTTGCTATCAGCGGTGCCACCTAAAAATAAGCCCCTCGGAGCTGCGCAATATGTCTTGCAACAGATTTCTGTCATCTCTGCAGGTTTTTCAGCTTGAACCTGCACCCCTACCCATCCTTTCCCCCTTCTCGGTGCCAAAACAGTGCTTAATAGCAGCTGCAGTTGTGACCTTCGTGGGTTTGGGGCTTTATTTTTGTATCCATGGCTACGAGAGGGTCCGGATATGAGGATAAGGGTAAGCCCCATCCTCTCCCCGGGCAGCGTGGTGCCTGGAGTGGCAGTCCCAGGTCGGTGACCTGGGCTTCAGCTGGTGCCGTCGCGGGGTCGCGCTCTCGCAACCTGCGCCACCCGGAGCCGCCGTGCGCTGCTGTGCCCCGCGCTGCTGTGCCCCGCGCTGCTGTGCCCCGCGCTGCTGTGCCCCGCGCTGCTGTGCCCCGCTGCGCTGCGCCGTGCGCTGTGCCGTGCGCTGCTGTGCTGCGCTGTGCCCCGCTCTGTGCCGTGCGCTGTGCCGTGCTGCGGCGCGGCCTCGCGGTGTCGCTGCAGACCGCCCTCGGGCCGCTGCCCTCCGTGGTTCGCACCGCCCCCGGCCGGCGCTGCAGGGGCTCCTGGCGGGCATCCCGCAACTGCGAAGCGGCGGAGCGGTAGATGGCTGTGTGGTTTTTGTGTTGGCTCAAAAGGCGAGCGGACACGCCATAAACCGCCCGGCATCTGCATTGTAACGAAGCCTGGGATAGACCCGGAGTGGAGTGCTCGCCTGCGGAATTATTTCCGACTTCGTCGCTTGCTGGGTAGTTCTGCTGATAGCTTGGCTGTGCTTTAGCCCTTTTAATTTTGTTTTATTTTCTCCTCTTTCCCTTCTCGTTTCGAAGACAGTTCCTGGTTAATTTTGTAAAAAAAAAATAAAAATAATTTATTAATACGGTTTTCAGGCATTAATATTTATTTCCCAGTGGTTGAAAGCTATAGGGATGATAAAAAGGTAAACTTTAGTTTGTATTGCTGCTGCATGTGAAATGGCAGCTGTTCCATTGCCCTTGTGGTCCAAACTGCTAGCAGATTAAACCTTAATATCTTAATTATTTGTCGATAATAGAGCCTTAATATTATGTTAGTAACTGCATTTTCTCCTGTAAAACTAATCAATTTTCTAAGAGTTTTCAAAGTTTAGATTTCAGTCTTGCAGTGTTTATTCAAGCAAAATTCTAATAGTATTCTTGCCAGAATTCAATTCTTGCCAGAATTATATTCAAACAAGAACAAATTTTTATTTTAAGACTTGTTTTCCACTTTTTTGGTATCATTTTAATTAATTTCCTTTCTAATTAATAAGTGTGCACAGTTTATCCTGATAGTTGAAAACTTAAGTGATGTTGGCAGATACAAGAACTACCTATTTCTTTGGATTCAATATAAATAATTAAAAAAAAATAATTTCCACATGAAAGCAAAGGCAGGGAAAAAAATGCTCATGTGCACCTCATTTACCCAAAGAGTATGACTGTGTGTGCAAATTAAACTATTGCATGAACATGCTAAATTAGATAGTTGTGAGTGTGATTACTCAATTTGAATGTACAGATTAAGTTAGCACAATTAATCACTATGATAGTCCAATTTTACACAATTGTGAGTCCACTGATGGCAGTACAGTTGTTTGGCCACAAATGCCAAAG
The DNA here is from genome assembly GCA_013396835.1 of Psilopogon haemacephalus. NCBI lineage: Eukaryota > Metazoa > Chordata > Aves > Piciformes > Megalaimidae > Psilopogon > Psilopogon haemacephalus. The sequence continues at coordinate 368,748 of VWZI01002903.1, read as the reverse complement.
CATGGAGATGGGTCGAACTTGTGAACAAGTGACTCAGGTGCTCTTGCAAAAAAAATCACTAGGAAGATGCATTTTATGTGTCAGTTATCATCACCTCTGAGGATATGGTATTTGTGGAAACCTGATCAATTGCTATTAAGACTCCTACACTAGAACTATGCTTCTCACATCTGGAGCTTTAGCTTGGGCTAGTTAGAGAGATGATCACAGATTCAGCCTATCTTAAATCTCAGATGTATGAAGGACAGAAGCAGATTACGGACATTTGTTCATGGGATTCCTGCATGAAAATCTGGAAAATGCTTCTTGGAATATTTATAGTCGTGTGCCAGCAAGACCTCTTGTGCACACACTGCCTGTGAGATGAGTATTGCCTTTCTTATACAAAGTATGGTTTGTTCCATGTCTTCTTTTCAAATCTGATCTAGCGTGTGTGTTCTCTGTGCAAAAGTAAGGATGAAAGCCACCAAAACTAAAAAGCAGCTCCATAAAAGGTACCATATGTCACACAGTATACTTTCACTTCGGGGACATGCTGTTTGTCAACTAAACAGCGCCCCTTGTAACCCTGATATATCCCCACATGTCCTTCTATAACCTTGCCTTTCCTTGACATTGAGGTTGACAACTGGAGCCACTCTTACATCCTAGTTCCTTTTATGGTCAAGCAGTCCAATGCACACCCAGGGGTTGAAGCCATTCCTGATGCAAGTATTTGCAAAAATATTTAGGCTTTTTGTTGCTATCTTTTTTCCTGCAAATATTTTATTTAATGTATGTAACCAAAATCTAGAACTCTACTCTCTGCTAAACTTTACTTATTTCTACAGACCATTTGGCAGACAGGAACTGATGTCACTGAGGATCATTTTGCTTTCACCACAGACCACATTACTCCTTTTGTGTGGCTTTTTTTGCTGATGTACTTGCTCTACTGACAGTCCAGGAGCTAGGAAATGTGTATGGGAAGGGTTTTCATGGAGTCATGTGAAGCCTAATGTGTTGGGATTTCAGCTGCCTCGAGTGTTAGCAACACTCAGTTTGCCTACCTGGTTCCTTGTGCTCACTTGTACACGTAGAAGCTTGGCGCTATAGACAGACTGTTTGCTGGTTTATTCCCGTCCCTGGTGAGCAGGTTGTGTGGCAGGCAGGCCTGTAAAACCACTACTATGATGGACCGGAGTGCTGGCTCCCCAGAACGTGCAGCATGGCATCCTTGCTGTGTGTCTGTTCCTTGGCTCAGAGGGGAGCAGGGCTTTGTGAGCAACCCACCATGCCCACCTCTGTCTGTGCAGTCCACTTTGCTGTGCAGCTCTGCCAAGCAGCTATCTTTGGGGCTGCCCCTCAGGTGGGTAAGCCAAGCAGCCTACTCCTTTGGGTACAGCTGCAAGAAGCAAAAGGCAGAGCACAGGTAGCCTGTATAGGGTGTGTGATTTCATAATTTAAGTTTTTGTTTTTTAAAGCAGTGCTGTTTTTGACCTGGTTTCATTTTCTTTTTACATGGGCAAGAAATACAATGCAGCAGTGTAGAACTTTGTTTCTCTAAGAGGACAAGGTAGGGAAGGGGACAGGAAAGCAAAGTTGTGGTTGAAGAGTGGAGAAGAAATGTTTCTTCTCAAAAAATGATTTTTTTGTATGTCAGCATTTAAATGTGAATTGTTCTGATCAAATATTTACTGCTGTCGGGAGCTGTGTAGAACATTAATCTTAATTTGTTTTTCTTTTCTCAAAAGCAGCGACTCCAACATAGCTAGGAGATCTGCCTCTTTAAAAATAAATAATGTAGCAGAACGGCGTATTCTTTGGTATAGAAATACTAGCCTGTGGCATCTTCTGCAACTACAAAGCAGTCTCGAGTGAACTTTCTTTCCTTTTTATTAATAATTCCCTAAATCAATGAAGAATTTTTAAAAGTTCCCTTTTGCTTTGCTCCTGCACTCCTCACAGCTCTCTGGCTCTTGCTCACGCTGGCTCGTTCCCCGCCGTGTATTATACATGTGGATAAATCCGTGTGTTGTAATTTCAGGAGGAGAGGCTGCAGCCACTAATTCAACGTGCAAATACAAAGCGAGCTTTCTCCTTTTTTGGTTAGCCCGGGCTTTTGATTTTTTTTTCCTGAAGGTGGCAGTGAAAGAAAAAAAATAACTCCCTTTGAAGATTTAGGAATTTTATTACAAAACAGATGGACAAGTACTGTATTTTACCCATTTCCCCTTGTGCCCATGAGCGCTGACAATGAAAACTACAGCTCCTATAAAGTGCTGATCAAATTGTGAAAAGGTGGCCTTTCCCAGCAGCCTGGTACACCCTAGCATTACCCCAGCTTATAAATAAACGAATGGGCTGAGCCACTTCGGCTTTTTTTTTTTTTTTTCCCCCTTAGTCCTTACCAAGATAATTGAGGATCATAATGGTGGGAAAGGACTGCAGTCATCATTCGCTGCCTGTCAGGTATCAGTACTCATCTTCGTGTCATCCGTCACCATTGAACCACTCTGTCATCTTTCCCCAGCCTTCAGCGCCGCTCCTTCTCATCGTGTTCATTATCTCCGGCTCCGACCAAGCCCCCTCCCCCAGCCCTTGTAAATGCATCTTTGTGCTACTCTCAGTCTTCTGATTATGAATCGATGATCATGTGGTGTAAGAGAGATAGATGGCTTTTAGTTCCATCTTGTCTTCTCTAATTGTAAAATATTAGTTACATTAGACTGTGTCTTTTGATTAATGGAACTTATTTGGAGTGGCCTCTCCCAGCCCTCCCCCTTCCAAAGTCCTCCACTGACTTTTGAGAATTGAGTGATTTCACTTAAAGCAGACAAATAGGCCCTTCAGCAAGGAGATAGCTAAGCTCTAATATTGTGGGCAAAGCAAGCTCACAGAGCCTGAGTTGTGTGTGTGTGTGTTTTGTGTTTTTTTTTTTTTTTTAAAGGAAGGTTTCAAATCCAGCTAGACAAATACAGGCCATGTATTAACGTACATCCAGACGTGCTATTTTGCAAATCCAGCAATTCTTATAAAGCTACAAAACAGTATATAAGGCTGAATGCCTTCTGAATTAAATTAATCTTAGGAATTAAGAGCATCCTCGCTTTCACTTTGGATGAAACAGGTCAGTTCAGAACTTTGATGTATTAATGCTAGCATGAAGTGTTATCTTAATACTCTCTTTTATACTTACAGGACATATCATCAGCCAAATGTCTCTTCCTTGTACATCTGACACTGTGAGACATTCGTCCTTTAATACAGAATTTATCTTATTTGGCACTATTTACCTAAACATGGTCTGTTGATAAAGTCCTTGCTGTACAAATGGAAAGGCAGTTGACTAAATCCCTTATTATAAATAATCACTGTCTATCTTTCAGTGTAAATTCAAGGACATGTTCACTTTCAAGCTATCAGTTCAATTAGAAAAGGTCTATTCACTGTCGATGTCTATATCTCATGGAAATAGGAAAGCACAGTTAATAAACAAATCAAAGTATTTTAAAAAATAGCACAGTGGATTATGAATTCTGGAGCCAGTGCTGATGGTGACACTGTCCGGACACATGCTATAGAAAAAAACTATATAAACAGTTTTATCTAAATATTTTATGCTACCTTCAGGATTTAAATCTGACCTTTCTGCCTCCTCCCCACCCCAATACTCAAGTCTTTGACATTATTTCAGCAGATGCTGCGTATAATATACCTTTTTTATATATATATATATATATATATATTATTTTTTTTTTAAGAAAAGGTTTGTAAATATATAAAATGCTAGGTAAGCCTTATCCAGCTTACTTCTTTCTTTTAAGGAATAGAAAATCTGGTTTGGGCTCATGAATGATTGCATGGAGCATGACAGCTCATTATTCTACCATTCTAGACTATCTAGAAAGGATAGAGTATTCTAGAATAATGACACCTGCCATAGAGCCAAGAAACAGGAGTGGGGACTCGGGGTCCTATGTCTGTCTTTGTTTTTCCTGATCTTTTCTGTGATGGCTAGGGCAGTTTCCTGGTTTTGAGATGCTCTCATTGTGGTAGTCACCTGATTACAGAAAAAAATCTCTCACCTTTCTTTGTATAAGAAAGTATCTCACCAACCCTTTAGAGTTAGGGAATAGACTTGAAAGCAGAAATCTAGAAAGATGGAAAAAGTCCAACATAGAATCATAGAATGTAAACCCCAGAATGTATTTTTAAAGAATATCTCAAGATATTAATTGCATTCTATAGACTGGATGCAGCCCAGGTCTTGATACGCAAGAGGCTCAGACTGGGAGGGCTCTGTATGCAAGGCCAGCCCTGCTGTCCCCTGTCTGCCTGCAGCTCCAGTCCTGTGCTTTTCTGAGATCAGAATTTGGCTCCTGATGAGTATTTCCACGCTGTATTTACCACCCTAGAAGGAGTGATTATATTTAATAGCAGAATTTCAGTTGACTTCTCAATATGTATTGAGTTGACCTTTAAGTTAAACCACAGATTAATTTTTTTTAGTTGTCTCTTTAAGTACATTTATAGACCTCTCTGTTCTGATTAGAGTAACAGTAGGTAGAGAAGAGTTACCTGGGTCAGATTATTTGTTGAAATCAGAGGAATTGCGTGGCTTCTCTGGAAGGCAAATATTTTGGCCCCCTCTAACCACTGTATACATTAGTTTTGTTGCAACATGATTTTGGTTTATACACAGAGGCACCCAAGTGGGTATCTGTTTGCTTGAAAGCCGAGAGCCTGCCATCGATTTCATATAAGTAAGCCTTCTCTCTGGAAGACAATGGAAGTCAATGAAGCTTACATGAGATTGAGTGGCTTTCCCATAGGCAGCAGGCTTGGAGTCAGGCTTCAGTGTGCTAGGTACTGATGGCAGCAGCATTTCCCTTTTTGCTACCTTATGTGCTGTATTTGGCATATGTTCTGCAGAGAGAGGTATATAGACCACTCATACTCAAAATCATCAAAAAATACCCCAGCACCTTAAATGGACACTGCCCATGGAAATGTCAGCACCTCTACAATTTTATTCAGAATCTGACTGCCACAGAAGTTATTGGAGTGGCTTTTGGTTTGGTTTCCTTTAACATCTAACGGATTTGCTGCATATTCCGCATGTTCCCTTCTCTGGCTGAAAACATTTGTGTTTAGGGACTTGTGTACGAGCTAACAGCACCCCTTGAGTCTTGTGTGTTGATGACTGGTCTGTGCGCAACATGTAGAGCAATTAGCCAGGTCTGGGTGGCCTGTTGTGATGCAAAAATTCCCCCTCCCACACACCAGTTAATGGCCAGTCACCTTTCACTGGCCAAGGGTGTTCCAGCCAGCATTTCGATGGTGGCCAGGGCAGAGCTGTGGCTGCACCTCTGCAGATGGTGGCCTGGTGGCCCCTTGCACACCCAGCATCATTGGGTCCCTCTGTCATTTTCTCACCAGGACTGAATACCACATAAGAATAAACACAAAAAACAAATACAAAAGGAGCATGGATTCAAAGTGAAACAATGTAATGTGCCAGCTTTTAGCCCCAAGGCAAATTTTCTTGTCTCTTTTATGAATCTTTGTAAGTAAGGGTTAGACTACAAGGCCCCTGCTTGGAGACAACTTACACTTGTGCATTGTGTAAGCACATGGGCATTCCCACACAAGTGGGATGACTTACAGGCTTTAGAGCATGCATAACCTTCAGCAACTTGCTGAATCAGGGCCTAAATACTGAAATATTCTTTAATAGTGCTGGCTCCACAATGAAATTCTAGAAGGCACATTTACCTCTCAGTGTCTCTCCATAAGACTCATCGATGATAATGGAGTTACATTAGGCACATCTAAAGTTAATTATACTGTTACCTCCCTCTTGGCCCCTGTTTGTCAAAGAGAATATGATAAAAAAAAATAAATCCTCTGTCTTCTAACATCTATTTTTATTTGAATTTTGATCTGCCATCTAGACAAGAGAGTAAAGGGCACACTAAGGAGACCATAGTCAGGTGAGTCTGGATATTGGCTAGCTGAGAGCCAGTGTGGGAAATGTTGTGTTGAGAAAACTCACAGGGAAAAAAAAAATCTATGGAAAATGGAGCAAAAGACATATTTAGAGCAGGTTGCTAATAAATGGTAGCAAAGCTCTTCCTTCTTAAAATGAAATGAGTGTCTTTTAAGGATGCAGGTTTATTTCAGAATATGTGTTTAGAAGCATCAATCAGAAGAAAGAAATGCTAGTGTTCACTAAATATATAATTTATAATGTAGAGATGAGGTTGAATGAAACAGCAGATAGAGAAATCATGCAATTCCCTATGTATGAAAAGAAGAAAAAAAATCCAAGAAAGTAATCTTTGTGTTTGTCTGGCTGGTTGTTTTAACATGATCTCATGGTTAAATATGTTTAATCAAAATCCTCTATCCAAAAACCAGGTATTTGAATATCTTGGTTTTGGTGTATGTGCATGTTGCTGAGAGATGCCAGGTTTGTCTAGGGATCCAGTGGCTTTGACATACTCCAGTTTACAATACCTGGAGTGTGCTCAGTTGCTAATGTGTTTTGCATGCAAAATCAGTGTGCTTCAGCATGACAGCTAAGAAAAATGTCATTTTATTTTTAATTAGAGGAGGATATGATTTGGAAAAAAAAAAATCTGTTTCTTTGTTAGAGATTTGTTCCACAAGAATCCAGTCAGAAACCCTCTAGTACTTAATAAAGTCAAATTCCTCTCTGAGCGTTCCCATGAGCTCCCATGGAAGCCAGTGGGAGTTGTGTATGAGTTCCGAGGGCAGCATTTTGCCCTTAGGACTGAATTTCCCAACTGACTATTCTTTTAGACTGTCTTTTGATTAACAATCTGTTTGCAGCAGGCTAGGGCTAGGGAGGCAGCATATATCCCACTGTTCAAATCTGTGGCAAAATATTCTGTGGAGATCTACTTAATAAAAATCAACTTGCTCCAATAGTCATTGAGAAATACCTCAACTGTTAGCAATCAATCGAGAGCCGAGTTGGGGGGGGGAGGTGTGAAATACAAAAGGACATCAAAGAGGTTCTCATTCTCAGTCTATTGCTCTATTTAAGGGTCCTATAATTCGGTGAGGTTGTGTGCTAAATAATTTGTAAGCCTTCAGAACATCCAGGTTATTGTTTGTGGACAGATGGTGCATCACATTTTATTGCTTATTCCTTCTGTGGTTTCTCATATGCAGGACTGATGTGCACTCTGAAGTCTTTGTTTCCTTGCTAAAATCTCTAATCTAAAACAGGCAATCAAGCACACAGACAGTGCTTCAGAAAGCATAATCATAGTTTTAAAGGGGGGAAAAAAAAACATTTCGGCTGCCGTTAGGAAGCAGATGTGTTCCCTGAAAATGCAGAAAGGTATCAGAAGTATTAAAATTGGGAAATAGGTATGGAATTCAGGAGTGCTGGAAGAGCATGTATTTGATTTCTGTACTGCAGGGTAGGTGTGCCTTTTCCTAGGCTACCTGCTATGTATCTGTCTCTCTGTGGAGCTGGTGTAGTGAAAGCCTTTGGAGACTGGCTTTTGCTTCCACCTTTCCCCCTGAGATTGGCAGTCTTTGTCTTTTACAGGCAAGGAGCAGCCGTGTTGTGATCCTGGAACTGCTGCTGCCCCGAAGAGTTAAATCATGTTGATATACAGGAAGGAAATGGAATAGACTAACTCTACTCTTTTCTTCCTACGGATTTTTCTTTTTATTCTGAAGATAGAATTACTGTTTGTAAGCATCTGAAAGTCATTAGTGGCTCTGCAGTCTGTCAGGTGCCGACGCAAAAAACTGCTGAAACTGAACGGGTTCCTGTGCGGAGTGCTGGGAATTTGTCATGTGCTGATGAGCAGTTATAATAATATATGAGCAAATCACAAGCATTCTGCAAATTAATCAAATTTTTTTTCCCCTTCTCCCTTGTCTCTGGGAGAGTGGCTCTGCCGGCAGACGTAGGTGAAGCAGTTTTACTCACAGATGGTAGCTCTGGCATCAGATGGAATTTATATAACAGTAATTCTGATTTCCTGCCAAAGTAGCACTGAAAACACCAGGGAGATTGTACAAGACAAGTCATGTGGTTTTGCTGAGGTTGTTGTGGGAAGTTTAAGGGGGGAAATCTCAAATTTTCCTCTTTGCATTTATTGTTTTAGCCTGAAGGGCCAGAAATTGTACACCATTCTGCCATAGGCGAAATCCAACACATCTTTTTTTATGAATTGCGCTGAAAGAGTGCTTCCCAGCTGTTGAAACTGCTGGCGGGGAGGGAGCCACATGACTCCTTATCCTTTCCCTTTCCGTACAAGGATTAAAGGAGGGAGGGTTCAAAAGGTTGCTGCACTACATGTCGGAGTGAGGCAGGGTCTCCCTTCCCAGGAAGCGATGCCATGTTCACTTAGGTTATACTCCCTCTGGCATAACGAAATAGGGGGGTGGGGGGAGAGGGACCTTCGGTAAACACATCAGCCTTTCAGGAGCTCCAGTAAACACATCAGCAAAGGCTCTTCCTCCTCATTAAAATGGGGATTTTTTTTTTGAATGAGGTTACCAGAGTAGATTAAGGTTATTAGTTGCATCTCCGCTGACATTTCCAGTTTGATCAGTAAAAAAGCAGAAATGCGGATGGGGTTTTTTTACCCACTAAGGGTAAGTGCTCGCTGCACTTGTTATGCAGCTGAAACCTGTAGCATTTTGATGGCAGGTCCAATCCTGACCTCTTTCAGAGCACCACAGACCCATTCTAACCCTGGGCTTGCGGCAAAAAAAAAAAAGTGAGAACAGAATCTAGCCTTCTGGCTTTTCAGATTGTGCTTTTAGAAACAAAAGCAGTCTTCCCTGGAAAAATATTACGGTGTTTTTATAATAGCAGGGTATTGAGTAATGCATGGGGCATAGCAAGACTGCTGTGACACTAAAAGGAAAAAATAGAGGCAAGCAGAACGGGGGAACTTTCAGGGGCTGTTTTTAATAAAGAGGTGAATTCTTTCTGCAGTAGGAAAAATGATAAAAAGATGGCGTATCAGCTACATTATGCAACAAAGTAACGCTGCTGTGTTTTTATAATGTAAGGCACTGCCCATTTGTTTTGGTTTACGTGACTGCAGTGAAATAAGTGGATTAGACTGAAACTTTAGCATGCTTCATTGCAGCTGGTTGCAGACATCTGTCATTCCTCAGCCATACATTCTGGATCATGCCAAGAAGAAAAAGCAAAGTCTGACACCTTTCATTTTAGAGAGCCTTTTATAGAAAAGGAAGGGAGAAAGGGAGAAAGCATTTCCTTTGTGACTTAATAAAAAAGACACTTTTCTGCAACAGCATTAACAGTACTTTCCGGGGGGAGAGGTCCTGCGAAGTTAACGCTCAATTTGTTCTTTGCAGCCTTTTAATTTTTACTGTTTAAGCTCCTGATTTGCTGAATGGGATATGATAAAAATGTGTCTTTTTTTTTTTATTATTTTTTTTAAACAGAGGTGTTAGCTATATGCATGGCTATATAGGAAATATGTTTGTTGAGAGGTGGGTTGCTGTGAGTCCCCAGCTCAGGCTGCACTGGTGGTGATTCAGTGCAGTGATGGCACATAATGCGGCAGCATTGCTGGTAATGACTTGTTCTGTGAACTACACTCACAAAATCCCAGAAAGAGATAATAGTAATGTTTTAGCAGAATTATTAGCGGGGTTGTGAGCTACTCATGGACAATTTGAAATATTAGCGACTGGTGTGCTGGACATTTCTTTACTTAGGGTGTTTTCTTTTTCCTCAGTCTCCTTACTAACGTGCTGGCCTGGACAGAGAATCACGAGGTACATGATGAGTTATATTGTGACAAAATTCCATCTAAATTACCCAAATTATACAACAAAGCAACAAATAAAATTAAAGAAGGGCATGCTTAGCCTAAGTGACATCATACATAGAGAAAGCAGTTCTAGCAGGGAGTCCCACTTCAGCAAAGGTTACAGCATGTGGATAATTCTGTCCCTTCCCACTTAGGGGATTTGTAGGCCAGGGGACTGATAGGGAATTTCCTAATCCCTACCTGGCTGTAGGTAAAGGGACAGGTCTTCATGTGGTGCAGGTTGTGTGGCTGCCGTTCAATGCCAGCGGAAGATACGACACATTGAAATGTGGGCAGGAAAAGTTTAGAAAGCTGAGTATGGGATTTTAAAAATTTCATTCCACCCAATAAAATAAATAAGCTCAAGACAGTTGCCTAGAGTGAAAGAGAAAATGCCTTTGTATTTATGAATAGCTAGGCAGAATAAAGGATATTTGGTAGCAAAATATCATTGCTGGCAAGGCCTTTCCTATTAGCACCTCTGAATTGCACAATCTCTCTGCTAAAATACCAGTGCCACCAGTAGAGCATTTATTCTGGGAAATCATAGGTACATTAAATTCAAATAGAGCTTCATTCCAGAAGTGCTGAATGCTCCCTGAAATAATAAATGTTTACTAAGACAATTAAAAAATATGACAGAACATTAGACAGAAAACTTGTGAATGACCTAGTAGGAAAACTGAGATATTTTGCTCACGGGGGTTAGAATGGGAATATAATGTTATTGATGTGATTAAAACAAGTAAAGGAGTGAATAGACATAACAATTAATTGGAATATGTAAGTAAAGACAAAGGTGGGACTCTGATTATGTAGTTTTGATAATCAGAAGAACTCAGGGTTAGTTAATATTAAAAAAAAAAAGCCTCCCACTTACCTTCAAAATCCATTTGTTTAGCTGCAGTCTGCTGGGATACCCAAAGCATAAGAGAAAGAGAAGGCTGACAAAGGGCTATAACCCACTTTCTCCCTGTTTTGGGTACCTCTTACCTCTCATGCAAAGGGGCCTGGGTTGCAGAGATGAAGGGATGATCTGGCTTTGCATGCGGGCTTTGGGAGAGCAAGAATTGGTGCCAGAGTGGGAGGCATGGCTGGAGATGAACGTTTATATTTTTAGCCAAATTAGTGTGAGCTTAGAATTACAAAGGGGACTGTGAGTGAAGCATTTCTAAATTGCTGTAACCATTGCCATTAGGTGGTCTGCTCTTTACAACAGGTATCTAGCGCCCTTGGTAAGAAGTCTGTCATCTACTTATGTGTATAAAGCAAAGTAAATAAATATGAAAAATTAAATGTAATCACATTTCCAAAATCATGGGACAATGATAGTCTGGCATTTCAAGCTCAATCAATGACAGCATTCCCACTAACCTCATTTGGAGCCCACTGAGGCACCGGGCTCGTAACTCATGTTGTCATGTCAAAACCCAAACTGGTGTGCTGCCATGCATGGGGTGCAGTGCCACGGTGGTCTGAAACACCCAGGTCTTTAGAAAGCAAAAGTCTTCATCTCTTCTTCAGAATTTTTGTTTTACATGGTACACACCATGTTTAATGTTTGTTTAGGAAGACCTTTTCAGTTATTCTGCTTTCCTATTTTCTATTTCTCTTCTAAACCTGAAATTCCTGTGTGAAAAGCTTGCTCTTCTGAAAAAGAAACAAATTCTGTGCTGCGTGTCTGGAGCTGAGTAATCCTGTTATTTTCTTTGCAGAGCTGATAAAGTAGGAGATGTTTGTTTTACCAGGAACTGCAAGTCTCCTTATACCAGCAGTGACTTCACTAGCTATTTAATAATTTGTCTGTATTTAGTGTATTGCAGAGGGCTAGCAAGTTCCTGGGTCTACTGTCCATGGTCTCTATATATTAAAAAAAAAAAAAAAAAGGTTCAATTAGTGATAGTTTCCATGAATTTGTGGCTGATTTGTTTATTAAATTTATATACATATATGTACCTACATATGTGTGTGTATATATATACACACATACACATATATGTACCTATATATGTGTGTGTGTATATATATATATACACACATACACGTATATATATATGTGAAGAACAGTGGTAGAATTTTCTACTTGTTTCTATCTCTCATGAATACCCCAGTGGCTGTTGGCCTCTGTGTCATATTGGCCTATCTTTGGCTGCAATTTACATAGCAGGGTTGGTTTGTTGGTGTGGTTTCATTGTTTGGTGTTTGTTTGATTTTTTAAAAAATTAAGTTATTTTGCTTTTTAAGAAAATTTTAGTGCATGAAAATTAGTGATTATAAATTTTGAGATAGCAATTGAACTATTACTTTAAGTGCTGTCTCTATTTTAGGGGAAATGTGTGAAGTTGACTTGATCTTTTAATAATATGTGTTAAATGCGAAGTGTAGCATCAACCTTTGTTTTTCTCTGTCACCAATATCCTTTAGCGTATTAATCAGCAAGTTGAGATAGCTATTCAAAAAAACCAATCACTACATAATATACTAAATCAAGAGCAGACTCCACCTTTGATTGCATTTTAGAAAAGCTGGGTAGGTATCTGAGGGTTTAATTTGCTCCTATGAATGGACATTAAAAAAAAAAAAAACCTAAAAAAAAAAAATCTGTGAAGCATTAGTTACAGATTAGGTCTTTTCATTCTCCAACCCTTCTGCAGCCAACGATGGTTCAGTCGTTTGCCACTCTCCTGTTGCAGGTACCTGTAGACTGAATGTCTGTCTCAGCAAGGCACCAGGACCAGAGTTCCGTGTGGTAGTTTTGGATTGGTGCTGACCTCAGGATGGTGCTGTCCACTATCCCTAGAGGGTATTCCTCCCAGGTGACTAACCTGCAACAGTATATTTCATAGGTAGATAAATGCTGCAAGTTTTAGGGCAATTTCCCCAAACATCTGTAATACATTTGCTTAAGATCAGGATGGTGACTGTGTTTTGTCATGAGCTGGGTCTTTACTCCAAACTTACCTCTAACTCTCTGCAAGAAGAAGGCTCTTCCAGTTGGCAGTCCATGTGTTCAGACCTGAGGTACCCCTGGAAGTGTCTATTCCCCTCTGTTAGTGAAGAGGATGATTTAGGTAACTAGTCTAGTGATTATTACGAACAATTCCTCTGCTGACTCTTAGGACTATTTTCAGGATTGAGCCTTGGCTTTGACAGGTGAAAATATTCCCAGGCTTTCCCAAAATCCAAGTACATATGCTTTTTTTTTGGTTTGTACTTCTACGGTAAATCATGTAAAAACCTCAGAGAAGGCTTTTTGTTTCTATGGCTTTTCCTGGTCAACATGAAATAGAGAGTTTTCAACTTTTTTTTTTTTTTTTAATCCAGTAAACATATAAACTTCACAGAATATAATATTGCAATTTTCCCAAATGACCATCTTGGTTAGTCCTGGACCTATGTATAAATAAACGTATACTTTTCAATTGTTTTATAAAAACTTTTATTACATATATGAAACTGATTGGGTGTACTTTAATCTCTCTGGTATTTTGGGAGTTTCATAAAATGCATATTTTGAGACCAATAAAGTGGAATGGCTCAATCAGAGCCATTATTGCCTGTTGGACAAATATATTTATTCAGCATTTTCCCATCCATACTGTTATGGTCCAGATCAGAATGGCTGCTGTAGAGCCATTCTGCTCTCCTGGGTAATGCACACAGTATTTGGGATGTTTGCTGTGGATAGTAAATGTATTTATGAAAATTTATACATTAAAGGAAATCACAGTAGCCAAGATTTAAATGAAAATAGTTCTCCCTTTGCAAATGCTTGTTATTATGCTCTAATAGCATTACTTTGAAATGGCAGTGTTCACCAAGATGCTTGGGACCTGGAGACTGTGGGCTGAGAAAGCCAAGCCATGTGTTCAGCCCACTGCCAGAGAACTGGAGATGCTCAAAAAGACTTTCTTCTGACTCGGAAAGTGCATGGCCATTGTTGCTATGAGGCAACACGTACTTCATCTGTGTAAAGGTGATTGTAACTCAAATACAAGTTGTGCAGGAAAAAAGGTTTAGAGTAGCTCCTCCTGGGAAGGCTGAGGCTCACTGAAGGTTTGAGAGTGGCTTGCTGATTTTGCACTCCAGTAGATGTGTGATTACATGGATTGTTCCACCAGCAGTGTTGTGGGACTGAGCATCTCAGTGGAGGAGGCAGTGGCCATGCATGCATCCTAAGCCACTGCAGCTGGTCCTGCAGGAGTCATGGCCAGAGATGGTTCTGACCGTTTGAGATTGCCATGGCAGCCCAGGAGGTCAAGTCCAGGTCTTCGGTGTCCAATATCTCAGCTAAAGATGTTTGCCTCCAAGAAATTAAGACATTTGAGGCTTTTCAAATCTTTGTTTGTGAGGGAATAATTTATTTGTTTTAAAGAGGTAATTGCTATTATTTCTGAAATTTCTTCTCCAAAAGGGTATTCTT
>VWZI01002903.1:309428-354490 GCA_013396835.1 Psilopogon haemacephalus | reverse complement strand
AAAAAAAAAAAAAAAAAAAAAAAAAAAACCTGAAATGAGTTTGCTGTATTGCATTGCAGTAAGTGCTATAGCTGTTGGCCATCGAAGGAAAAACATTCTGTCAGGTAATCATGGCCATTTTTTAATTTTAAGGGAACAAATGTCATATCTAAGGAACACGTTTTATCCAGGACTTAATTATAATTTATAGTACATTGCACAGCATTTGTTTTCTGTTCATCATTTTATTGCTCTTCTGCCTTTTCCCTAAATTTATGCATTAAATCGTGTGTCTGTGTGTCTGTATGCATGTATCTGTGTGTATATATGTACACATATGCAACATAATAAAAAAGTGGTGTAGTGGGGACAACAGACGGCTTGTGTGTGATGTATTATTGGCATTTTTCTTTCAAATTACCATTTTCTTGCTGCTTTGGGAGAAAGCCACGATTTTGCTGTGATTAGTACACTTTTAACAATCTGGAATAAATTCCTGATCTTATTCATGTGACTAGTCCAATGCCCATTTTTACATTTTAGTGCAAACCCCTACATATGTGCCTGCAATACCACAAAAATAAGATGTTTCTTTGTGGAATTTTTTATAGAATTTGGATGCGGATCAAATATTTTTAGAAGTGGAGAATTAATGCAGCTTGACCATGTAAATGATTTTTTTTTTTAAATGAAAAATACTTTAGTATTCATCACTCTTTCTCTCTTCTCTCTTGCTTGTGTATTCCTTTGTGCTAATCTTAAATAATGGATCCATATCAAAGTTAATAAATTAGTAACTATTAGCAGTGTTTGGATTACACAAAGTAACCCAATGACAATAGATTGACATTGACTTTTTTTTTGTGAGTTCCAATAATGCATTTTGAGTTTTAAAGACAAGACAAAGCAAAACATGCTTTGCAAGTACTTGTATCCTTAACAACTCATGGGCGATGGCTGTGTTTAAACATAAGGTCCCTGCTTTAAGCATGTTTTCCTTTAAATGGTCCTAAACCCCAGACTTGGGAGATCCATGTCTTTTTCAAACCCTGCATTTTCTGACTTGGTTCAGCTGATGCACCATGTTGGGCTGCATCAGTTATGCCATGTTATGAAACCTAACGCGATGTGACTGATGCGGGCTGACGTGATGTGTCACGAAGCAACATATCAGATCACAAACTTGAAAGAAAAGAAAACAAAGTTGTTGTTGTTTTTTGGGTTTTTTTTTCCTCAAAGCCTAAATTAATGAAGCAGCATATATTTTTTAAAAGGTGGACTAGTTTCAAACGTAGAGGTTTTGTTTTGTTTTGTTTTTTTCTAAGTATTGGTTCCACAGAAAAGTTCTCCATTCTGAGCAGAAAGTACCTCCTGTCCACACTCCTTATTTTGTCCAGGGTGCAGTCAAAACTAGAGAAGATGATGAGCCTAGGTTGTTGCAGCCATTACTGCATCTGATCCTGGAAGGTTTATATCACTTTCAGAGGACTGACTTCAGCAGGTACTGGAAGTAATCACCCTTCCTGGGAAATCTGCACCTTCTAAAAGTATTCTTTGAGTCCAGCTACCATTGTTATTTTAACTGTTTCTTATTTTCAACTGATCCATTTCTTAGACCCACAACTTCTATCCAGAGGATAACAAAGTTTCTTCGTGTACTCACTGACAGATGTCCAAGAACATTTCTTCAAAACAGGAATATTTCATCTGCAAACAATCTGTTGTCTTCTTTCTCTATTTTTTAATCAGAGGAAGATGCACCATAGTTTGCCCTCCTTGTTAGACTACCTTTAGTCTAATTCTTCATACTGCAAATGCAATGCATTGTACATTATCTCCCATGCTATCAGGAAGATTTTTAATTTTTTTTTTCTTAGGGCTTTCATATAATTTTATTGGAAGATTTACAGTGAGTAAAATATATATGAACTATAGCTTGCTAAGAAAGAACCTACCAACCACTGCTAGATATAGCATTATAAATTTATTACCAATTTATCTGGGAAGGGTTATTTCAAGAGCCTGCTGCCCACAACAAGTTTTTGAGCTAAAATTAATGGATAGGATACCTAAGAGAAATGGGCATTTTCCTTCACCCTTTAGTTACAAGCAAATTGCAGATATTGTTATCTTTGCAAGTGAGAATAATCTCTAGTTTTTGTACTACTTCTGCTGTAAACAATGTACCGCTTGCTTTCCTATGACCCTCACTCTGTATACATATTTATATATTATTCATACAGGATTAAAAATGAATGTGCTCTTTACCACAGTTGTACTGCATAGTGACAATACAAATTAACTTATTGTGTACTTACTTTTCACAAGGCAGTGATGTGAAATTTTGATGGCCTGAAAAAGTAAGTTGTGGGGGAGGCAATGCAGAACTGAATCCTTGTAGGTACACTTTGTATTGTCTGATTTGTTAGAGTGTATTGAATTAGTAAATTGTATTCTCTGTATGGGATTGCATGATTTTGAACTTGGTTTGATGGTTGCAGAATGACTTTGCTTTTAGCCTGGCGCAATAGGCGATTAGCTCCATTTGTGCTTTGTGGATTCCTTGTTTAGATTCGTCCTTTGCAGGAAGGAATTAGGATAGCCATTTAATGATAGCTACTTCTGGGCGAAGTGTTAAGAGCTGCTTGGTGAGATCTCACACTGTTGGCTTCTGGTACTAATTCTAGCAAACACAGTCCAGTGTATTTGCATTCTACTTGATGCTGGAGAGATGCAGAGTGGCTGAGGGGCATGTTGTGCCTGCTCGCTCCTCAAGTCCCATTGCTATGTCTGTGGTCCCTGCATGCTGCAGTGTGAGCAGTTATCAGGGACATCACATTGCCTGTGGTACATCCAGTCACTGGCCATTGCAGCATAAAAGAAGGACCAAATACACAGGATAGCTTTTTGCTTTTTCCATAGCACAAATAAAACCAAAGTAAGGTGGAAGAGCAACTTGTTCCATTTGTCACAGCTTAACAGGGTATCTTCTGTCCTTAGCAAGGGAACCAGTTGTCAGATGGTCAAATTAAATACCGGAAAGTGGTTCTCCTGCTTTGGCCAAGACATTTTAGCACTCCCTCGAGCAGGGTACACAATAGGACCCCTGACTCTGCCTGGTCACAGGTATTACCCTGGGGGGAGAAACAGATAGAAAAGAAGAGTCCAGAAGTCAGCTGTGGATTCTGATGACTTTACCTAATTCTGATAAACAGTGAGGGAGGTGTAATGGTTTTCTTAGATTATTAATTTTTTTCCCAGATAATTCTAGATTTTCTGAAATGGTGGAAATCAGATTTTGCTGGATCTCATACCCAGAGAGTTTTGAAACCCATACAGTTTTGAAAGTGCTCACAGTTTTCAAAACTATTATGTTCAAAATTTTATTAGAATATTTGTGCTTCTGTATTGATTTTAGAACTGACTCTAAGAGGCACTAGGGACATCTTCAATCTCTTTGTTGACTGATTCCTCATATCTTCTAGCTGGAATTTTTCTATAAAACCTCAATACAATTTCTGTAACATCATCTGTGTAGGTTTTTTCCATTGCTATTGCTATGAAATTTTCCACTAAAATTTGATTTTGTAATGATTAGCAGCTTAAAGATATCTTTTCCCTTATGAAGTTGTTGAAGGAAATGTTTTCTTTACCAAGCCACACTCCATCCCATGTTTTATGCGCTAACATGCATGTTGGAGGTCTTGTGTCTAAGTATGTGTAGTCTTCAACTTGTAAAAGCAAAAGCTGGAGGAGAGCTTTCCATCCTTGGGAAAGGAAACATACCTGCAGTCCTGGGCATAACAACTGTGGACTGGACTTTACACTTCTTTCCTCTGGGTAGCAAGCAGTATGTTTTAGAGGACTTGGCAATTAAGTGGTAGTTTTGATGTTGCTTTAAAAGTGGGAAGTTAATTTAGCAACCCAGAGCACTAACACTGGTTCAGGTGAATCTGCTTTGCTAGAGGTCCTCGCACCGGTGTGCCAGTAACAGTGCGAGATTACACCTAGCAGCTATCCAGGCTCCCATCTCTACTGGGAGGAATACAATGGTATTCCCATGCCAATATGGGTAGCATTGGACCAGTGCAGAAAAAGCATCTGTTTGCTTATCTGCTAGATTCCCACCTAAAATTGAGGGAAGATCTTCCCAGCCCTTCCCGCACAGCAGGAAGCAAAGCACTTCTCTGCTACGCTGGTGTCTGGTTTATGCCTGCTAGGTAGTACCGCGGCAGCGATGGAAAATGTGCTCTTCAAATGTGGAGATAGGGTATTGTTTTTCACTTATCCTGGCTTTATGTAGATGGTCTGGCACATTTATTTATTCATTTATTTGAGCAAATTAAAGCAAGCTAAGCGCATTTGACCTCAGATGGTCCTGGTTTAAGTTAATTTGAGAAACAAAGCTCATAAAGTTCCAGTAAAACACATCAACAACTTCCCAGCATAGGTTGAAATGCGATTGCTGAAACATAAGCTCCAAAACCAGATACAGCATGAAGATTCAAAGTCACAATAATCTGAAAAATATGGAAGAGTATATTGATAGCCTTACTAAGAAGTGATATCTTTCATTCATGCCTTCATTTTGCAGTTGGTTGCTGTTTCTCCCACTAGAACTGCGTCTATCAGATTTTGTGCATTAACATTCCTTTTCTAATCTAGCTTGAACATTTTATTTTAAAGCTGGTGATAACCTCAGGCCCTGGTCCAGCAAACACTTATGTGCTTGCGCATCTTTACTCACAGGAGTAATCTCACTGGAGTAAATGTTTGCAGGTTTGAGGACTTGGTTATCTCAATCCATTATTTCTTTCCATTAAAAAGTAATCTGTGTGATTAAAATAAAACATACAATTCTTTACTCAGAAATCCACCCAAAGACAAAGTGTGTTTATTAGACTAAGGGTCTGCACATTGTCATCCTTGAATTGCACTTCAATAAAAGAGATAATTAAGCAGGGTAGACGCAGGCAGTCTCGCACACGATTGCACTTTATTTACAAGAGTTTAGTTTGGATCGCAGGCTGATGAATTTACAGTGGGGTCTGAGGAGGGAGATGAAATAGCTTAATTTCTGGGGAAAAATCAGAAACAGAGTCTTTAAGATGTGGTTTCTTTAACGAGGCATCATGCAAAACAGCACAGATTTCTTACTCTTGCTGAAGACAAGCGGCGGTGTCCTCCACCCAGCAGGAGGGATTTCTGCTTGGGGGGGCTCTGGCGCATCCAGTTTTGTCAGGCTGTGCAACAGGCAGGTTTGCAGGCACCACATAACACGGCATAAAAAAACTAACCAGCCTCTCATCTGTCACACAGGTCACAGGCCTTTCCAGTGCAGATACTGCCCGTACAGTGCCTCTCAGAAGGGAAATCTGAAGACCCATGTTCTCTGTGTCCATCGCATGCCTTTTGACAACAGCCAGTATCCCGACCGCAGGTTCAAGCGCTCCAGAGTTGACTCCGAAGCTTCTGGGAATTTGGAGGAACCTGCAGCTGTCAAACTGGGGAGCTCGGCAGAGCTAACAGAGGAGGGCAGCAAGGCCCAGGAGTGATGCAGCTCGGCGGAGCCGTCTCCAAACTGCAGTAGCCTTTTGTACTGGGTTTTGAGCTGTGTTTGGGTGAGGGTGGGCTAACTGCCTTCCAAATGAAGGAATGGCGTGCGAATTCCCGGAAGGGAACAGGATGCTGAAAACGTTCAAATATATGTATATGTACATATACACAAACACACATATATGTATTTACACACACACACACACACGGAAGTTCAGTCATACACACACTGAATATATATCTACATGCACACACACACACGTGCAAAATACACACATTCCATATGTGTGTGTGTGTGTATGTGTTTAAATATATATATTACACATGCAAAGTAAATTTCCAGCCCTTGAAAATGGCTGCTAAACAGTTACCTGGCAACAAGTACTTCCAAACAATGTAGGTGGGATAACAAAGTGATTTAAAAATGTTAGTAGGTCGTTAGTTATGTGAAAAGCAGGGCTATTGCGAACTTTAAAGTGGTCTTTGTCCAAAAATAATGCTCTTAACAGGAAAATGATACCGTCTAAACCATTTAGTGTTGCCTTGAAGATTGAGGGGCTGTATTTTCATTGTTGAAAACACCTTTATAATATGACACCAGCTGCTGTCATTTGCCTAGCATAGTAATGAGATGTGTTGGTAGACTGCCATGGTGCCAGTCTGACTGGAGCTGTCATTGCAGAGAAAATCAATTCAAGTGGTGTTGCAACTGCAGTACAGGAGAAACCTTAGACGGCCCATAAACTAGGGTCAGTGCTGACCTATATTAAAAAGTATTGTGGTATTATATTTGCTGTTGGGTTTTTTTTTTTTTTTCCCTCTAATATACAGCCAAATGAATCAGTGGGTAGAAGAAAAAAAATCTGCAACCTCATGTGTGATTGCAGATTTGAAATGTAACTCCTTTTTTTGTAATAATCTTGCAGTATTGAGGGAAATGCTTTTATTCTTTTTTTGCTTTGTATTTTTTTCCCTTGTTGATAAAAAAGTAATTAGGTATAAAAGTAGAAGTACAATATATGGAAATATTGTTTAGTGACACTAGTCAGCCTTATCTATAGAAGGTTTTGGTGAGAAACAAGAGTTTTATTACATAGAAGGTTGGTAGGTTTTTCCTTTTTCTTTTTTTTTTTTCTTTGCTTTTTAAAAGAACTTTAAATTCTT
The DNA here is from genome assembly GCA_013396835.1 of Psilopogon haemacephalus. Lineage (NCBI taxonomy): Eukaryota > Metazoa > Chordata > Aves > Piciformes > Megalaimidae > Psilopogon > Psilopogon haemacephalus. The sequence goes on along the minus strand of VWZI01002903.1, from coordinate 347,791 downwards.
TTTTGTTTTATTTTTTTTTTTACACTTGAATGAAGGACTCCCCAGTCATAGTTAATTTTTGTGGGTTAGGTTTTATAAGTGTTGCAGACAGTGCAGAAGATTCTTCTGGGTCGAGCGCTTATAAAGTTGCTTGAACTAAAATACGAATCTGAACTTCCTGCTCTTTGTCTCTAATGAAGAAAAGTGTTTTAACTGATATTTCCTTGGTTTTGTAAAACAAATGTGTTCTATATTTTTGCAGATCTAGCTTTTTTACTTGATTGGATGCTCCAAATTTAGCAAGGTTGTTGCCACATAGGAAGTTTTTGAGAGACTATAATGAACTGCATACTTTAAAAAAAGTAAGAGAAATAACTGAAGGTTTATTCTGAAATTCTCTGAGCGGCATAAAATTTTAGCCTTCTAATGTACTTCCATTGACAGAAGCAAAATTGGTGCTGTTTATTGTGATGGTATATTAACTTCTTCTGAAACAAAATAATCCAGACTTAAAATAAATATTAATTTTAAAAAATATAAAGTAAAAAAAAAAACTAAGTCAATATTCCTTTGCAGGCTGGGAGCACAGAGTAAAACCCCAGGGCCTTAAAACTTCAGCTCTGCCTAAAGCAGTTTACAAAAAAAATACTAAACTGCAATCAATGTAAATAAAATTCTTAGCGCTACCCTGAGACTGGAAAAAAAAAAAAAAAAAGAAATCTCAGGCTAATAAGGAATACGGTTTGCATATGCTGTCGGAAAGGATGCCATCCAACTGAAGTTTCAGTTTAAATGAGGTCACTGTGTAACTTGGACCCATCTGGCACAGAGCAAGCTGCTTTTCTTGTTTTTCTAGTATAGTTCTCACTGCCTTACTTAAATCGAGTTGATAAACTTAATGCAACTGTTTCTATGATCCTAGATAAAGGATTGAAATGTTATTGAAACTTTCTGACTGTAGTAAGCTTTAGGATTTTAACTGCACTACTGTGTTTGGTGACTGTGTCAGTCGCTTGCTTTTGTGTGTTTGCGCCGCCTTCAGTATCTTAGCAAAAAAAAAAAAAAAAAAAAAAAAAAAAAAAAAAAAAAAAGAAAAAAAAAAGAGGAAAAAAGAACACTAAACCACCCCCCCACACATTCCATTTCTTGCACTTTTTGAGCTCTTTCAGTATTCTTTCGTGTCTTCTGAGCATTTTCAGATACGACAGGCAATAATTCTGTTTGTGACACTGGAAACATCTCCCGCTCCTTGTGATGTGTGTGTTGATTCCATTTGGTCGGGTGCTACTGTCCCTATCCTCCCCTCTGACATAGCCCTTTTTTCCAGAACATTTGTAACTTGTAATACAAACAAGTGACAGCAGCAGTGATGCATTGTCAGTTTCTGAATATCATCATGCTTCTCATATCTAAACATGTCAAGTTTTTTCTCTGTAACTTCTGTAGTCTGTGATACTGGTCATAATACTGTCTACATTCCTACACAATGAAAAATTTCTATCTTGGAGGAAATCTGAGATCAATAGAGTAGAGGATTTTGTTGCTATGCTTGTAACAATTAGAAAACTTTGTATTTAAAGTTTATTCTTGGTCATTATTTATTATTATAATACATCAGTTGACAGAACTTTATTCTGGTATAGAAGTATTAAAAGTTGTTTTTTCAGCAATGACTGTTTTCTTTCTGCTGTTAGAATAAAAATGTCTTTGAAGCAGTACAGTTTTATCCAGTGTTTTACGCAATAAAACCTCTACCTCTGGAAAAAAAAAAAGTTTTCCTACTTGCTTATGTTTATTAGGAACAGTTAAAACATTATTTTCTGCAGCTTTGTCAGATTAAAAAAAAAATTAATGTCAGTAAATTCACAGTTGTCAGGCAGTTACTGGAGTGTATTATGCTGGGTGTGTGTGCTCAGTTCACTTATTAATCTGAACAAATCTATATACAGTATATACATATATTATATATATTGTGCTTAATTAAAAGACTGTGGAAACCTGTTTTAGCATGTAGTAATAATTGTTTTATATACTACTAATGTACTATAGAAAGTCTTGGGGTCTATCAAACTTTGATTTGAAAGTGTTTGAAGTGTGTATCATACACTATGATGTATAAAGTCATGTTTACATATTAAACAAAATTGTTTGTATAGATCATATATTTGGCTTTAGAAAATTGTGAGGTTTATTGTTATGGTGCATTTTAAGAAGCTGCCCACACTTGAAAGAACGTGCAGGTGCAAGAAGTGCTCCCATTCTCCTGGATGAATGTTTATTCTTCCTGGTTTAAAGTTTTACTTGGATGTTTTGAGAGCAACTAATCTAAAGACTTTTTTATTTCTTTGAAAAAGTAAAGATGATAAACAGAAAAAAAAATATGCACCAGATCTGAGAAACTACAGCAAGTATGGGGAGGAGAGAGAAATGTGGCCTTGCACAGAAAGAAAACACAAAAAGGCTGAGAAAGAAAAACACATTTAGAAAAGGGAAATTTTAGCATTAGATAAAGCCAATTGTACACACAATAATAAGGGTATGGCATAGCTTGAATTCTGCACTAGGAAAAAATCTACACAGATTGTCTAGAGGAGTTAAGAATTAAAGCATAGAACCAAGGAAATTCAGTTCTTGCAGTGAGTTGTTAACCTGTGCATGTAGCAGGGTGAGTTGTGGAGCTGTTGCCACATGGGTGCCACTGGTGTGTAGGCAAATGTTCTGGGTCTCTGTCTGCAGGGAATGAAATCTGTAATGCATCAAATTGAAATCGAAATACAAAAAGTGAATGAACAATTTTTATGTTTTGTGAAGCTTAGGTCTTTCACACCCTTTCTTGGGTGGAGCCTTTTCTGGGGTGGAATGTAAAAAAAGGCTACTTGAGGCTAGATGAGCCCTGGGCTTAGAGCTGAACTCTGCCTCAAGGGTAATTGTTGTGCCCTGGAGCTGGGGAGAAACAATTCTTTGGGTCAAGAAGGGAAGTCTCCCAAAGATTTGTTTTTGCCTTCTGGTTTCAATAGACTGTGCATATTTTGTCTAGGAAATGCTAAAGATGGCCACTGTTTGCTTGGCACTTGTGCCACAGAATGTGGCACTACCCACCAAAGCAGTCCTTGGGAAAGAAGGTCTGAAAGAAAAATGGAATTGTCTCACCTGTATCTGTTTTGTTACCCAGCAGAGGACTGGCATTCTTCCTAGTGCAGATGGTGGGTGCCTTGACAAGAGTCTTCCCACCTAACATCAGAAGGCTGCTCTCAGCTCTAAGATAATGTTTCTTGTTGAAACTTTTATAAGGACAATAACCCCTTTGTCTGTCGTAATTTGGGAATTGAATATTTCCCCTATCTGTTTAACATCTGTATTGTAACAGTATATTATAAAAATCTCACCTTGAGTATTGTAAGCGTGATCCCAGTGAAATTATTCTTAAGTATTGTGTTTTTCATTTCTGGATATCACGACTTGCCGTGATCCACCACAGTGAAAGTATGCTTCTGTGGGGACCCCCAGGAAGGGGAGGAGGGGAAGATAAAGCTGTGGCATAATATCATATTAAAAATGTCCCCCAGCTGAGAGCTACAGGGCTGTCAGAAGTTCTGCAGCTCCTCACCTGTTGGTGTTGCTTAGGGTGTTGTTGGGTGCATTTTCTTTTGTTTTGTTGCGTTTGGATATGTTGGGGTTTTGTTTCAGTTTTTTTAAACCAAAAGGGTCTCAGTGAACAGGGAAATCACAGGAAAAGAGGAAGAAGAAAATTTAAATGATCCCAGAGTGAACTGTTTTGCTGTTAATACAGAAATACAGAGCAAGACACATTTAATGGGCTCTATTTTTTATTATACTATGCTGAATAATTAAGTTTGAGGCTAAGTGTCACATAGATTTATCTTTTAATTAAAAAAGCATGGTTCACGCATATTTGAGTGGTAGTCCAAATAAATGCAATATAGAAATTTATGTTTGTTTATCTAGGTGTTAATTACCTAGAGATTGTTCTGGATTACTTCTTTTTATAAAGTGTCATAGGCTCATGTCACAAGTAATAAAGCTTAACAGTGGAACCTTATCAATTTGCTAACTATAAGGCTGGTGTGACCTGGAGGAAAGGGAGAGGGGGGGAAAAAAAAACAAAACAAAATGACAAACAAAAAACCAAACCAACTTCGGAAAACGCTCCCTGCGTGCTCCCCATTCAAGACATAAAAACCGAGCGGTGAACAAAGCAATCAGTTTTAAAATGTTCTCGTAAGTAAAAGTACAAATATATCTTCCGTGTTTTACAGCCTTTCAGACATGTAATTATTTATATAACACATCGTTATTTATGCCCATGTACTACATGTTGTGCAGAGACAGACATGGTAAGCAACGAAATGCAGTTTACCTGGTGGGCAAGCTATTCATTTAGTGTGCGAAGTAACACTTACAAAGGCTGAGCACTGTATTTAAAGCGAGGTGCAGCAGATGTAATTTTCTTAATATTTTAAGGGTTTTACAGCGTTGCTAGCGACCAAGAGGATGGGGAAAGCAAGCCGAAGCCTAAAGATGAAAGATCACGCGTTTCAGTGGTGCAAACAGAGGGAAAAAAATTGTGTACCGACACAAATTGTTCATCACGTTCTCTGTCAGTCCGTTTTTTTCTTTGTTTATGACCAGAATTTATATTACTGCTCCACCGAGCCATGTGGAAAAATGTTGAGCACAGGCAGAGAAGGCAAACTTCACAGCACAAGCGAGCTGAGGGGCTCTCCACTGCTAGTGTAAATCAAATGCCATCCACTGTATCACCCTAGGGGATGGTCTGCCCCCAGGATTTCACAGACTTTTTGGTTTTCTCATAGATGCAAACACCCCTCTCTTTGGGGTTAATTATTTATGTTTTTCTTAGAGTCTTGATGATTTGATGTGCAACCAAGTTCCTATGCCTGTGCATTGTGCGGGAGATGTATCTGAGAACCTTCACTTACTGATATTGCAAAGAAATCAATGAAAATTTCTCTCCATACTCACAGTCATTAACTCTAGCTTTGTTATAATGATTCTCAAAATGTGAAGAAAGCTGGAAGCAAGAGGTTTTATCAATTACCTGTATAGACATAGATACTGCAAGGTTTGTCTCCTGCAGACAACAGTAGTAGGTCACTTACATCTTAATAGATGAGGCTGGAGGTAGATTATATTTTTTTAAGAAGCTGCTTAATGTGGGATCTTTAGTGATGAAATATTTTAGACTTTAAAGCACTGAAAGTAATTCTCATATATACATATATATATATGTAATAACTATTTGTGTATACACAAAACACCCCATACACACTGCAGTTTTTCTTTTAGTAGGAACCTGATTTAACCCCTTAACTCCACGTTTAGTGTCCTGATGCATCCAATTCTCAACACTGTAGGGAAGCCAGTAATGGTTATTCAGCATTTCTGAGCATCAGCTAGTTACTGAAAGGCATAAACACAGACTTAGGGGTTGAACATCTCAGTCACGGGATGTGATGAATCGCTGTACCTCCTGAAATTCCAGCTGCATAAGGTTGAAAAAATTTGGTGGTGAATCACGCCTATTATTAATGGAGGTAGATTTAAAAATGAAAAAAAACCCAAACAAACCCAAACCTACAACAACCAAGAAAACCCCTAAACAAAGCCCTCAAAAAAAAAAAAAAAAATTACCCACAAGCAAACAAAAGTCCTCTTCCTTTGAAAGAGAGGATTTTTGGAGAAATTGTGTCCTTAAGTTGTGTGAGATACTGCAGCACAGAATGTGTAATTTCTTTTTAGGTTTTACCACTACAATTCCTTTTNTTTGTAATTTCTTCTTGGAGGATTGTTTTCTCAGTTGTTTTCTGTTTGGAAGAAACTGATGCATGAATGAGTGAAACACCAGGAGTAATAAAGAAAAACAGCACTATTAATCCCTTTGGAGAAAACCTCTCTTCTGTTAAAAGTCTCTCACACAATATCTGTGTCTGAGGTGTATCTGCCATCCATAGCGAGTTACTGCTCTGGTTTTGTGCTAAACTTCACCTTCCTGCTGGTGGAAGCCAGCAATGGGAACAGCATTTGGTAAGGGTCTGCTGCCAGGCAAGACCACTGGCTATGCTCTATAAAGAAGACTGCTGTCAAAAACGTGGGTATCTTAAAACTACATAACATTTGCATTGCTTATGCTAAAGCAATGTATACATTCCCTGTGGAACAGTATGTTCATACTTGTGCACCAATTATTGTGTGTGTGTCTCCTCTCAAACCTTACCAGGGATACTATTGCCAAACCTTGCTTGTGTGTGCACTAAGGAAAAGGTTCATTTTCAATTAGCTTTGAAAAACTGAAAGGCTTGTTCATTTTTTCCAAAGCCATTGATCCACCCCAAGCTTCCACTGAGCTAAAGCCTCAAAATGCTATTGATTTATGGGAGAAACACCTTGTCCTTAGTGTTATAAATGTTGATTCTTTAACACCTGCTCCTTCTCTCTCCTTCCACGAGTGTTAATGGCAAAAGACTTCTGATGTCCAGAAGGAGCAGTGTCACTATCTGAGTGTCCTGTCTGTGCTCAGTGGTATTTGCTTCAGTGGAAATGCTGTCACCCTCCTATGGCCTTGTGGCCGTGTTCATTTTCAGTTCACTGCAGGGAGTTCAGTAATCACCTGTGCAGGAGTCAGCTGAACAACCTTATGAATTTGCAATTCAGTCATCTATGCTTAAACTAATGCGAAAAAAAGTGCCTGGTCCTGTCAATACTTTTGTTTGACTGACAGAAGTAGGAGAGGAAGTTGGAGAAGCTGTCCCATGCTTTGGGCTCCTGCTGAAATGACACCCAAAGGTGTGCCTCGCCTAGGTGAAACTGCTAAATTCCTACTGCTTGAGTAGGGTCTGAGAGGTGCTGCTTTGCTGTTCGTTACTGGCCAGTCCCACTTCCAGTGCCCTAACACAGTGCTTGAGTGCTTGGCATCCAAGGTGTGACAGCAATCGCAGCATGATACTCTTTGCTTCCCTCAAACTGGAGAAGTGTCTCTACAGGAAAACAAACCCTGATTTCTTCCAGTTAAGACCATTGCTAATCTCCAGCTGACATCAGAAGCACTAAGGCTGGGGTGTAGTGGTTCTCACTCCAGTGAGAATGGAAAAGTGAGCTCAGAAATTAAAATTAGATCTCATTAAGTCTTTATTTTCAGCTCACGCTGAAAAATGCTGGTTTTGTTCAATACTTCAGAAACTTCTATTTCAAAGAAGTACAGCACTGAAAGAGGGAAAATAGACTAAATTCTACATCCAGGTATATGGTTTAGGCTTGTATGCTGACCACCTCCTAACCCCTCAGTGGAGTCTCAGACCAGGCAGGCGCCAGTCAGCTTTTGTCTGCAGCCAAAGAGGATACACAGTTTCCATTTTAAGAGACAAAAGTGATGCACGTTTTGTTCTAACTACTGATTTTTCCTATTTGGTTATATAATTATTCCCAAGGCACACAGGTGCAAGTGTGAGACGAAGAAGTGATGCATCGCTCAAGTACCAAAGATCTGGCACTGCTGTTTTACAGAGCTTCAAATCAAATGAGAAACCTGTTTTCTGAAAAGATGGCAAACTGCAAGGTTTGGAAGGGGTGATTCAGGATGGGGCTTTTGCAGGTGAGGTGGGGGTTTGATGCTGGTCCAGCTGTGACTGCTTGTGGGTTCCTACTTCTCTGAACCATGGTGCATTAATCCATGTAAAGTGATGAGCTGCCCCCTCCTACCCTGTGTCCTAGAGGGAGCTTGAGTTCCCAATGGCAAATGCAGACCCACACTTGTAGGCCAGTCTCTCCACTGAATTCTGCCCCTAAAGGAAGGCAAAAAAGAGAGGGGAAAAAAAAGGAGAAAGAAGAGAAAAGGAGCCATCAAGACCATCTTTCCCTTCCTTCCTGTGTAATCCCTAATTTTCACTAATGAGGAAAAAGAGTAGCAGCACCTGTCTAAGTATTTGAATTTACCACCATGTTTCCTCAGTGCATTAGAAAAAAGAAAGGTAACAAAATACCCAACAAATTCAACCCATAGTAAATTCAAATACCGAATTGTAATGGTTGCTTGGTTGCTATTTCTTAGTAGCAACCAACGTGTTAATCACTAGTATATAATTAGATGTCATTTTGGAGCAATTCAAAATCAAACAAAATCTCAACATGCTCTGAACATGTTGTGAAAGTTTACATTACAATTAATTTATGATTACCCAAATGTGCATCCAGTGATCTTAAGTCTTACTTCATACATTACAAAGAAAAAAAGCAACTTCTGTTTCCACACACCTTAATGCCAGAAGGTCCTCAGAGAAAAGGCTCTCATATAAGTAAATATATTATTTTAATTCTGTTTAAGTAACTGAGCATGAGAGGAAGAGATGAGACGGATTTGAAAAACTGGTTCCTGTGTGTCCTTGGACCTGTCTCTTCCTTTTCCTTGGTTTGTTGTCATTTCTGTAAACGTTTGGTTTTTTCTTTGCTGTCATTTCAGCAGGTAGAAAATTAAGGGAAGCCAGTATTATTTCACTCCACACCAATTCACTGGAGCCAGGAGTTAATTTCAGTGTATCTTCCTGAAGGTGAGAAGAAGTGCACATCCTTTTGCCCCGACAGTGAGCCAGTGCCATAGACTGCTCAGCGTTTCCAGCCCTGTCAGAATTAAAGGAGCAAGGGTGGGCAGTGAAGTCATGGGAGATACTGGATGCATTAGTGGATAGAGCCAGTGTGCTGCATTATGGTCATGTAATAAACATATAAGCGCTTGTATTAAGACACAGCTGTGGTAATTGCAGTAAGTAAAGTTTTGAAAGCACTCCTGCTCCTGTACTTTGTTGAGAACAGTGATAATGCACATTAAAAGGTCAACAAATGGATACACTTTACTCCTCTGCATCTAGAACACAGGAAACCTCGCTACTTCTCTTATAGCAGGCTGCCAGATGATGTCTAGTCTCTCTCTTTAGGTATGTATCCTATACATGCAAACACAGAGCAGGGAGGAAGATTATTTTGAGTGTGAAGTGAGAAAGTTGGTTTATGCTTTAATTGCCCATAATGAGCATGGCAAACACTGAAAGATGCAAGGAAAAGTCTTGTCAAATATTATAGTTGTTTATTACCTTAGGATCCCATCTTCCTAACTGTTTTGAGGATGTTGTTAGCAGAGGAAGGCATATTTTTATTTAACATCTTTATTAATGAGCTAAAGAAAGAAAGAAGTAAACACACTAATTACATTTGCAGTACATTAGTAGCTATTGCAAACATCACTACAGACAGAAAGAGGGAAAAATGAGCAAGAATAAAAATGTAACTTGAAGAAACAGAAAATCAGGTCTGGAGGCAAAGATACTCCACATTTAGACAAGCAACAGCAGAAAGAAACATGGAAGCAGTAAAGGTGAGGGGGACCAGATGCAGACAGGGGCAAGTGGCTGGGTTGTGCTGGGATGTAATGGGGAGCCCTTGGGCAGAGGCTGGGAAGGGTGTGGGAGTGTTTTGAGCAGCAGTAGGAACCTCTGCAGCCCCCAGTAGCAGAGAGCAAGGGAAGTGACATCTTTCCTTTTATTTAAAGAGGAAAACCTGAACCCTAAGGTTGGAATTCAGGAGTGGGCAGAAAAGCAGACAGTAAGGCCTGGGCTTCCCTGCTGTGCTGCCCAGCTGTGAGCAATAGCCCTGCTCAGGCTATACGAGGGTGGGGCGCTCCAGAGCCTGGTTGCTGAGAGGTGTGGGCAGCCTGCTGAGCTGTCCTGCTGACTTTCCTGGGGAGGAGAACAAGGGGGCATCTTCCAGGTGCCTAAACACCGAAAATTACAAGGGAAGACTCCAGGAGCAAAGAGGTGAAACTCTTTAAAGGCAAACTTCCCAAGAGCAGTTCTAAACTCTATAATAAGATCCCAGGAGAGCTGGTAGATGTACAGTCACTCCAGCGACTTAAAATTAGAATGGATACAACAGGGATTAATGTACCCGTGCCTGAAGGTAAAGGGGGAGAAGTATCCCTGGTACTCTGGGGGTCTGTGCTCCCTCCTGGAAGCTGCTGCTGCCAGGCATGGGATATTCTGTGGGGCTGGAGTGCTCCTCGCTTACTGCCTGATTGATCTGTTCCAAGCACAGGTTCCCTGGCTTAGCCGCACAGCTGCTGGTTGTTGCTGCTTAATTTCACAGAAGTTACAAACTAGAATTAGTTAACAGCTGCCTAATGCATTATAATGCAGGAAGCAATCACAGATGCTTATATACCAGTGAACCTCACCCTTACCCTATCAATGGTTTTAAAAGGAAAAATAAGTCCCCTTGAACGCGGCTAAGTTGGTGCAGCTCCTTTCCCAGAAATGCTCCTAGAGAATCTCTGATTGTAGCCTTCCTAGTTTAAGTTGTGGTAGGTGGCTGTTGTTTGAAGTTTTAGCAGCTGTGAGATGGAGCAGGCTCGCTGTCCTGAAGTACTCCCTTCCACCTCAGACTGGGGACGGCGTGTGCCACGCTAGAGCGTGTTGCTTTGACAGGTTGTGATGGAGCCACGCACATCAACTCTCCAGTTGCTCGGCTGTGAAGGCAACAAGGACCATGCACCTCGATGGCACTGCGTGAGAGATGACAATAACAGTTCAAGGTAATGCCAATCACAGTGGTGACTTTTGCTACAGTGTTACTTGTGCAGTGGCAATTGAATTGAAACTGCCACATCAGTTTGCATTAGGCCACTTAGCAGCTGATGTGGTTTCTCACTAGCACAGCAAAGGGGAGGGAGTGTGGCTCTGGTGAAGCTTTTGAGAAGTCAGGTTTCCAGCTGGGACTGAGAGCACAACTGCACTCAGAGTTGTAGCCTGGCTTGAAAAAAATATTTGCTTTGAAATTTCTAACTGATTTTTTTTTTTTTTTTCTCCCCACCTGAAAAAAGTGGTAGGCTGAGAGTGTTTAACTGCATGGTTGCCCTTCTGTGGCTAAAGTAGCTCTGCTGACCATTTGTGGTGTCCCCAAAGCACACCCAAGGCTTCGTCCCTGTGCAATAGGGAGAGTAGCAGAGATGGATGGGAGAATTGAACTATTGTTGGGGGTAGAGAGCTACCATAAGATAGATATTTGTCCTCAGTACAATGGGTGTGAAGGAGGAGATTCCCCCCTGCAGCCTGGGCAGGGATGGTTTGGGGCCAGAGTCTGGTTTGTCTTATGATGACTATGACTGTGTCTGCACTCCCTTGCCTTCACATGCTCTCACGTTGAGGTGGAAGGATCAATATCTCATTACCTATGGCCATGCTTCTCCAGAGCTGCACATTTTGTGGGGGGTTATGTAATATCCCCACTATTTTAAACTGCAATATCTGAAGCACTGACGTGAGCAGCATAAATCCAGGGGTTTTTTTTCAGTGAGGTGAATTAGCTAAGCAGCTTTATTTTTTCCAGTCGTAGAATTGCTCTACTGCTTCTTTTGACCAGTCTTGGCTTAAAAAAAAAAAAACAAAAAAACTTCATCTTTAAAAATCCAATTTTACAAACAGTTAGTCTTTAGTGTGGACTGTTGCTTTTTAGTAATTTGGGGGGCAAAATAAATGGCTGATATATTTAATTCTCAGACACAGCTACTCCGTGTTTAATGCTTCTTTTTTTAAAAAAGATAATTTTATGGTCAACGACATAGGTTGAACACTGCAGAGATACTGTTCTTGCAAGATTAAAGTGATGGCATTTCTGAAGGGGCTGTTAGAGTGTCTGTGGAGCTATCTGCTCCTGCATAGCGCTGAACTAATTCGGTGAGCATATACTTTAAATATCAGTACAACAGCTTGTTTTCCTTCTAGACAGAAAGCTCCAAATCTACTGTTAGCATTCCTACTGACCTCGAAAGAGAAGCTGAGCATGCTTAGCTTTCATTTTACTTCTTTCTTTAAATATGGCTAAAGAGCAAAGTCTCTGAATCTGCATAGCGTAACTTGAAACTAATGGGTAATTAATATACAGTCAGATCTGCTGTAGCTTCAGGGTACAGGCACCTAGATTTTGCCTTTCTTCCCAGGACCTACTTTCTTTGAATCCTTTTATATCAGTATCTCTCACTTTTATGGGTTAGTGTGTGTTTTAGCTGTGAATAATGGTTGAATTCATTCCTGCATGGGCAATACTGTATTCCTTTAAAGTAGATCATTATTCTACATGGAATAAATAGTGTTATCCAGTTGATAAGCTTTAAGGCTAATGAACCAGAGTCTACCATCTAAGAAGCCAGATAACAAGACATGTTTCTCCACTGGCTTCTTATGATATATTAATTGATGAAAACCAAGATTCGTCTCTGAGAGGGAGACACGCTTTTGCAATTCCTATCTAGTTTCAAGAGTTGTCTTCAGTTACTCCTTAACACTTGCTAATGTGATCTGGGCAATGGAGTGATTTTGCATGCTCTGAGGGTGATGTGTGTGCATGTGTGAAAGGCAGCCCCTTCAAGCCATGATGGGGAGTAGCCCTGCCTGCGAGCAGGCAGGCGTCCAGTGCTCCTGAACACCCATGGATCTGTCCTACCTGGCTCTGCACTGAAGAACTTTCTGTGGTCTGTTTGCTATGGCAGTCTCAGACTTTGGCTTTGAGTAGTTAAGGGAGAACTAAAACTCAAGCTGTGGTGGCATTTATTTGAAGAGGGAGCAAAAGTCATCTGTGGCTTATGGGACTTGAGTGTGCTTACAAGAGTAAGCTCCGTGTGGGCAGTCTCCAGAGTAAATGGCTATCAGAATACGTTGCAAAACAAAAAATGCATGGAAGGAAAGAGTTTGTAGCGTCTTTTCTGTATCTCTTTAGAGCCTGAGAAATTTTCTGACCCACCTTTCAGTGGCAGGCTGCTGCTCCCTTGAAGATCACCTCAATTCCAGCGGGTCTTCTAACCCGGGGCACACTCCAACAGAAACACCTGACATACTCTTTGGTGTTGGGATTGCCCTCTAGCGTTCTGCTTTGTGTTGTGAGTTATTCCCTTTGGAGCCCAAGTAGCGAGAGTTATTACATCTTTAAAGGCTCTCAGAGTTTGAGGAAAGTAATTGGCTTGTTGCTTCAAACCTCTTGGTGGAATTATGTAAGAAAGAAAGCTTTTCAACTTAATTTTTTTATCTATATTTCAAGCCGTTGGCATAAATTCAGCCTGCGCCATATACCCACAAGCTCTGCAAGTGTGTGCAGCTGAATATTACTACAGTATATGTGGTTGGGATAGCCAGCAGGACTCTGCTAGGTGCAAGAGTTTTTCCCCCCCTCAGTAGAACAGCTGTTTTATACAGTACACAGCAAGTCTCTTTTTCATCTTTACTAGTAAGTTGTTCAACTGCAGGCTTATGTTAATATAAAAAACTCTTTAGTGCTGTATGCTAGCTATGTGTAGTGCTTTCCAAGAACAAAAGGAATCAAATCCCAGATCATATCTTGCTCTTCTGTTCTGACTTGGTGTGTTTCCTTGTTTACTAAGCTACAAAAGCCTGCTTGTTTCATGCTACACAACTTCCAGGTTTATCAGCTGTAGTTTTAGGAGCCATGGAATCTTTTAATGTATTTGCATCTACATCTAAGGTCAAATGCACTGTTTCAGTGGCTTAAAACAAAGGTCCAAGAGTTCTTTTTTGTTGATTTGACACAGGACGTCTGCTGCAGTCAAATGCCAATGTATTCCAAAGCCTTCTGGCTCACATGCTAAGCAAATCAGGACAGATGGGGTGAATGCCACTGCAGTGTGGCTTTTCTGAACAGTCACTTCAGAGGACTTCTTGGGGACAAACTTCCATGGCAACAAAATATATAATCCTTAAAAGGAGAATGGGGTGTGTTATGTCACACTCCAGTATGAAACTTTCAAGTATGGTGCTGAAGCCAACAGCCTTAATAGTATCAATCTAATTTGCTTTATCCTCTCACTGAGCCAGATGGACTTTGGCCTCTTCCCTTGCCTTGATGGTAATACCTGTTTTGTTCTGTGTGGGGCTTTTAATGGGCACCTTGTATGTGTCTTGGTGTGCAGAAAGAAAACCATGATGGGTGCCCGAGTCCTGAATTGTTCATAAACACCACCTGGGAACAGTGGAAGACAGCTGGACCACCAAACACTTCTAACAGCTGCTACTCAGTCAAAGCATGGGAAAGCTAAATTCTGTTTTAAACACTTCTTGCAGTTCTGAAATATCACTTCTTTTGTCTGAGAGATTTCCCAACTGCTCCAGCCCTTTCTCATGTTTCCCTTCTCACCCACATGAATTTCACAGGATGGTTTTATCTGATGTAGTTTCATTTTTTTCCAAGTTTTTGTGCTAAATGACTTGGCAACACCAGTCTTTGGATTACTTGCTTGGAAAAGCGTAATTGCAGGGATCTCTCAAACTCATTGCTCTTCCTGGAATCTAACATTGAAATAATTCAGCTCAAAGTTCAATGACGTGAGTTTTGTCTTCTAAGATCTCTGCTTATAATTTTAGGTAGGGGAGATCAAGCAAATCCAGGTTAAATATGCCCCTTGTTCTGACAGAACCTCTCTGGACCTTCACTAAACTCCCATCAAAGGGAAGCTTACTGCTTTGGGATCTAAACCAGGCTGTTTTATCCAGTGAGTCTCACTGACTGAAGCTGGAGCAGGGCTAAGCCCCACAGCCATAGAACTGATCTTTGCTTTTGATGATATTGACAAAAGAAAAAAAGAAGAAAAAAAAAATCAAAGACAATGTAGGTACTGTGATAAAACATGGTTGGCTTATTTCCAGATACTTTCCAGGGTTTCATTAGACCTGGGCAGGTGATTTCTCAAGAAAGAGTGATTCCCAGTTATCCTTCAATGTTCTTCGGTTGTTGAATCTAATGACCTTTTTAAAAAGTGACAAATATGTAAGGGGCAGGATCTCTTGCTACATAAGAAATCACTGATCCATTAGTTGAGATGTCTGAGCTGGAAGTAACATGCAACTTTCTGCTTCTGACTTCCATTAAATATGGCTAAATTGTATTAGATCATCATCTATAATTAGACCAATTTTTCCTAATCTTTGTTGAAATGGGTTCAATCTGGTTTGCAAATGAACACTTTTTTTTTTTTTTTCCTCCCCCATAGGCTGCAAGATTTCCACTGTCCAGCAATACATGAATCAATTCAATAGTAAGCTAATGTATTGCACATGCTTCATATTTAAGTAGTTTTAGCCTTAAATGATTATCTCCAGGCTCTCTGTTCTTCCCCGCGCACAGCATGTGTGTGGTGTAAATGTTTCTGTGCGGTAATGCAGACATTAGAACTTTTTGGTGCCCTTGTGAACCTCTGCAGTAAGGTCCTTAGGAGTGAAGGGCTGCTTAATGCACCCGTGTTTAGTCTAATTATTAGTATTCAACAGAAGCTACCCAGTAACCAAGGCTTTTGTTACACCACGGCAGCTGAGTAAGCCCCTGACGTGCACTTTATCAGGTTACAAAACTCTCCTTTACACTGCCATTTTTCCTACAGTAGATATTATTTCTCATACCTAAATATGCTCATACAGAACGCTTGTCAGGTCGCTCTGAATGCTGAATCCTTTCAGCGGTGACACAGATCTCTTCTGATACCGCTTTTCAACCAGTCTTAATTACTGCTCAGAGTCTAATTTCAAGGTCTCCTTAGGTGTTGGTATTAGCGAATATTCAGTAAGTAAGGCAAAAGATAGTGCTGTCAGTGTAGTTTGCCCTTCAAGTTAGTGTCTCTCTTTTCCTCCCAGAACACAGTAGGGATAAAACCTTCTTGTTTAGCTTGGGGCAAAACACACCCTGGAAAAGCCGAGAAATACTCTAATTTTTTCAATGAAAGTCAGTGCCAGTCAAAGAAGCTCTTGCATACTTACAGTTAGGGTACATCAAAAGTGTGCAGATATTGGTAGCCCTGTTTTATTGTATACAAGATCATGGGGGGGGAAAAAAGAGTTTATTCAAGAGAGAATATTCACAAGGTCCTTGAAATAATGAAGGGAGGGTAACTGCTGCTTCATTTTCATGTTCTAGAGCCACTGAGGAAATTGTCATTGCTTTTATTGGATTTTTTTTTTTTTTTTAACACACCAATATTTATGCTGCTCGATTGTCTACGTTATAAATATCTTCTCAGATATCTGTGTAGGTATTTTTTTTTAGCTTAGCTATTTAAAACAGAAAAGTAGCACGAAAGTAGCTGAATACCCGTGCTATGTGCAACTTCATCAAAAGACAGAAAGAAGGTGCTCAAGCACTGGATCTTCTCTTCCTCCCAGGAAAGAGTTAACACAAAGAAATAAAATCAGATATGTGTAGCCTCCAGACGTCCATTAAAGTGCAGAATGCTGTTTTCTATCACAGATTATATGCCAGATGTTCAAACTATCTCTAATCATTGCAGATGTAATGGAGTAGAATGTTGCAGTTTGTGAGTTTACTGGCATTAATTCTGTATACTGCACAAGGGAAAAGATTTTAAATATATAATTATATCTCATTAATACTCAGGTTTTATTTCCTTTCAATGGAACAGGACTTATTAAAGCAACCATTTACCGCATGCTTTCTTTTAGTGTTTGGCCCCAGCATAATCCTGTGTGCATTGTACATGTAAATATGTACTAACCTGAGTGTATAGAAACGTGCACTACTGTATATAATTCCACCAGTACAACCCCCCACTTTTTATGTGCATGAGATGTTTTTATAATGTGAATTGACAAGGTGAAAGATCTTACTTACGCAATACCTTTCTAACTACATGCTATCTTACTTTTTATGCACTAGAACTGTTTAAAAAAAAAAAAACTTATCTCTTAATTAAATTTGTTCATTTATGTTATAATAGAATCTGCAGATATGTGAATGTTAGGCTATTTTCATGCCTTTTGACTGCTACAGTCTTCCATCAGTACTAGAGGCAGATATTTTAGTGGTAAGAGTGACTCACTGAGGATTATTCTTTGGCATTACTTGGTGTGCCAAATGCAGATCTGGTTCTGTCTTGCCTCCTCCCTTGTCCCTAAAAGCAGGAGGGACAATTTGCTTTTTCACACTTCCTTTCTTCTGTCCTTTGTTTCCTCTGGGCCTCAGCTCCCATCAAATGGTGTCCAAAGATCACATTTCCTTTGTCCTCTGTCCTCTGCTGGGGCTTCCTACCCAGTATCTGTGAGTCTCTTTTTGGAAGGGGGTCTACAAAAAAGCTGGGGAGGGACTTTTTAGGCTATCAGGTAGTGACTGGACTAGGGGGAATGGAGCAAATCTGGAGGTGGGGAGATTGAGCCTGGAGGTGAGGAGGAAGTTCTTCAGCATGAGAGTGGTGAGACCCTGGAACGGGTTGCCCAGGGTGGTGGTTGGGGCCACATCCCTGGAGGAGTTTAAGGCCAGGCTGAATGAAGCTCTGTCCTAGGGTAGGTTGTCCCTGCCCATGGCAGGGGGGTTGGAACTATAGCTGATCCTTGTGGTCCCTTCCAGCTCTGACTGATTCTATGATTTGTTGAAATCACTGCAAAACTGTTGTTCTCAATGGGCCGTGGACAGTGCTGTCTTCTGAAAGACAGTGATAAAGCTGTGAAGATGAACTTAGGAAGTTCCTACATCTGCTTTTAGGTACAGAACCTCAGTTATGATTTCCCCAGGAGCCATCCCTTGTTCAGATTATAATTTTTGTCTTCCATTTTTAACATGTAGCCCCAACACATGTAAAATATACCACTTGTAACAAATTCCTATGGTAGGGAGTTTGGAATTAGATGGTCTTTAAGGTTCTTTCCAACCCATTCTATGACTTTATGATATGTAAAGTCCTTCCTGGGAGCAGTTTCTGATCTGTTGTCATTATATCCAGCAGCTCCACAAACACTGACTTGCCTTTCCCAGTCCCATGGAGAGGGCAGTAGTAAATCACAACTTGGTTTTCTTGCTGGAGACCAGGCAGTCAGTGATGCTAAAAGTGAGTTTCCCAAGTCCCTGCTGAGGGATGCTGCACAGCAGCAGTCCTGGGGCTGTGGCTCAGGCTCCTGCTTCCTCCTACTGCTGCTCTGTGGTCACTGTCCTGCTGAGATGTTAAAAATGTTTTGACTGTCCTTGAGGTGGTGGTTAAATGAACTTGCTTAGAACTTTCTCTGTGTAGAGACATTTTCACAAAAGTTCAGATGAAGGCTGTAGTTGGACAAACTTAGAAGCAGTTGCAAAATACCTTGTGCCTAGATGTGTTGGGGAAGCTCAGTTCTGCGGTGTGGTATTTAAGTAAATCAGGAAGTGTTACAGTGTTCTCTATACCTTAAACGTATCCACAGGATTCAGGCAGCCACTCCTGTGTTTTAAGATTGTTCAGGCAGACGTTACTGGGAGGGCATGGACATTTTGGCTGTGAGCTGCAGGCAGTGTGAGAAAGCCAACAGAAGGAAACTTGTGGATAAACTCCTTTCACCCTCGACATGTTTGTCTAATTGTTTTACCTTTTCAAATATAAAATAACAGTAGTGATTTCTTAACTGCATCCTTTAGAAGTAAGCAACTATGTCAAAGTGCAGTTTAGACTCTGCAACAAATTGATGCGGAGGTTTGCTTTTGTGGAGCTTGCTACTGGTTGGTGGCCTCTGTGCAAGTGTCATATCGTCCCTATTGCTTTGATTTTGAAAGGAGTGTCTTTAATCTCCAATGATTTAATATCAGGCATGGGGGACTGGATAGAGTCCAGGTTTATTTAGAGAAACAGCTACATATGCAGGCAGTACAGCTTTGCTGTGATTTGTGTGTGTGCTTGATTAAGAAGAAAACCTGGCAATTCGTTCTACATAGTCACATATATTGTATTCCTTTTAAATGTAAGCAAGTGTCCAGCTGCATACAGACTGAACGAGGTTTGAAAAATCTCTGGGCTTTCTTGTCACTCTTTGTCTTGAGAGAGGGCTTTCAAGCATGCGGTAATCTAGGTTATATTGAATATGTAGATATAGGCTATATAAAAGAAATAACAGTACACAAGTCTCAGTATAAAGTGAAGATTCTCTTCGACGTTATTTATATCCATATTTCACTTGGTGTATTTTGAGATGCATCAAGGCCTGTTTCTATGAATTTTCATGCTACGTGCATCATATCATATGCTGTAGCTAATAAAGTAATTAGCAGATGAAACGCCATCAGATCCTTTCCACTGAATTCAATAAAGAGTGAAACAGTTAAAAGATAGAAAATGTGACAACTTGAGCTCTGTTCCATATGGTCCAGAGATGCAGAACATCGACTGAAATCTCTCTTTTTTTAGTGGTGCACAACAAGGATTAAGTCAACCAGGTAATCTGCTCCAAGAGTCAACAACATTTCTTGTCAAAAAAATAAGCCAACAGAACTTGCCAACACAAAAGCGACCTGGCTAGCAATTTTAAGAGCAAGGAGGTCAGGGATGTTCTCTTGGTGAAAGACCTGCAATGTCTGATAAGAAGAGAGAGCAATTTTAAAATCAATGCAATATTTACTGGAATACTGAAAATCATTCCTACTTTATTTAAGGGGATGTTTCATGGGTATCTATAAATAAAGAATCCTTTCCTTACCTGCCAGCCTTTCAGAAACAAGGCAAAGATGCGAGACAGCAAAAAAAGGTCTGACCATATCAGCACACAGTATGATAGACTGCCCCTCCAAATGACACTTTCATTATCAGTAAATTTATGTTCCTATTTCAGTCTGTAATAATGACCATTCACAGCAAAAGCATGGTAGCTGTTAATGGACAGGAGTGGGGATAAAAATTCATTAATTAATGTGGAATTGAAGCATTTCCTCCACACATTTTGAGCAGCCAAGTATTTCACAGCAGATCTTGGCACCCGAGTGCAGGTATAATAATTATACACAATTTTCAGTGATTAAAAGGTTGTAAAGTAATTTTAGATACATCTCAAAATTATTTATCTTATAAATGAGGATAAAGTGAATACGAGCTGAATCATAAGTACCACTGTTCGGAGCTGAGCTGAAGAGCTTGCAGAGGGAGAGTCCTGCTCCTCAGCAGTGATGTCTCAGCTGCACCTCCAAGGTGGTTATCTACTCATAATTTTCTGCCTTTCATCTTCTGAAAAGGCAAGCGACTCTGAATAGTATGATTTGCAAATATCTGTAGCATCTTTTATGTAACAGTAATTTAGGCAATGATATTCTGGTTCTAATAGTATGCTGCCCACTTTGATAACCGGCACATTAGCGTCTGCCGTCGTGGTGAGGATGGCAATCCTGCACATCACTGTGTCATTCTTCCCCTAAGATTTGCATTTTATTCTATTCTGGATTGATTTCCAGCTCCTGTCCCTTACCTTNNAAAAAAGAAAAAAAAAAAAAAAAAGCTGCCATGCTGAATCAGATGGGCAGCCAAGCAGTCTGCCACTCCTGGGACCACGACCTCCAATGTAACCCTAGGTCACCTGTCCAGAAAGCAGGTTTCCAGTTTGCTGTATTAGGCACTGAGATGCCAGTGTATGTGCCAAGGTGTGGAAATAGTCCTGGGGGTTTTGCTGTGGAACTTTCATCTGTGTTCTGGGTGATGTTGGCTCTAAAATTGCTCTTAATCTTTAGAGACAGACAATGAAAGTAGGCTTTTCACTGTTCCTAGGCTCTGATCTAAATTATTTCAGCATGGCACCAACGGCTATGTTAGACATCAAAGGCATAATCATTCCATTTCAGTGCTGAAGTCTGGGAATTTATGGAAAGACTGAATGGACCCCAGTGGTAATCTGAAAGGAGGTGATGGTCGAAACTTATTTGGGAGTTGGAAATATCCTGTCTGCATCTGGTAATACGAAAGTTTTGGGAACAGACGGGATGTCCAGTCTGCATTCTTCTGCATTTTCTCATGGCTTTCAGATGGGAGAGGGAAGCCAAATGATTCATTGATGAACTCAAGAAGCACAAAGATGCTCTTAAGGGGGAGGGAAGAAAACCTTTCTTTTGGGATCAGCTGTAAATAGAAATAGCCAGTTTTAACACGTTTTCCAAAACAGGACTATGCCAACCCCTTTTATTTTAAATGCAAATTACCCTTTATTGTCAACTATTCTACATGAGTCCTATAAACCAGCTAGTATTGCCCTGCTCAGAGCAAGCACAATTATACAAATTAAATCCAACAAATTATATGGTCTGGATTGAAATGTAACAAGATACTTAGCATTTTGCTTTGGACCTGTACTGCATGTTTTCTATCCTGTGGAAATCTGGTATTCTTGTAGAAATTAACAATTGGTTGTGAATTATTAATATTATTTTTATATGAATGTTTAGGTTTATTATTAATATTCCAAAAATCAGGACAATTCCCTCAGATTCTTTGGCTCTTTGGTTGACAGGAAGTAGTTGTACAAAGGGTACTTATAAACACGGATTAAACAGTTTAAACAAGCAGAACTTGGAAACAGGAACACAAAAACAAGAAAAATTCTAACTATGCTTATGGAGTCTTAGCATTAACTCCAGTATATGTATTCATGATGTGCTGGGGTAAAGATACAAAGCATTCCAGGTGGAGAGAAGGAAGAAAGAGTTGCCCTCCTGATAGGCTGCTGGTGCAAGCTGCAAATAGGTGGCCATGGTGACTCCCAGATAAACCAGCTGAGAATGGAGTGCTGCTGAAAAGAGCATGGTTTCCAAATCGCCTCCCATTAAATACATTGTTTTTTTAAATTAAACTGGCACTAGTATCATTGTTTTGGCCAATGAATACAAAGCTTTGTGCCAAATAGAATAGAATAAAACCATGTTGGAAGAGACCTCCAAGATCATCCAGTCCAACCTATCACCCAGCCCTAGCCAATCAACTAGAGCACAGTACTAAGTGCCCCATTCAGTCTTTTCTTGAACATCTCCAGGGATGGTGACTCCATCACCTCCTGAGCAGCCCATTCCAATGCCGATCACTCTCTGTGAAGAACTTCTTCCTAACAACCAGCCTATGCCTCCCCCAGCACAACTTGAGACTGTGTGCCCTCATTCTGCTGCTGGTTGTCTGGAAGAAGAGACCAACCCCCACTTGGCTGCAACCTCCCTTCAAGTAGTTGTAGACAGCAATAAGATCTCCCCTGAGCCTCTTCCTCTCCAGGCTAAACAACTCCCTCTGCCTCTCCTCACAGGACTGTGCTCCAGGCCCCTCACCTTCTTGCCCTTCTTTGGACACATTCCAGTACCTCAGTATCTCTCTTGAATTGAGAGGACCAGCCAGGCAAATTGAGGGGCAGCACAAGACACTGGACTTGGTGGCACTAATTACCTCGCCCTCTTGGGGCCAAACCCTTCGTTGTTTTATTCAATCCATCAAACTCCTGGACCTGGCAATGGGAGGAGGAGAGCAAGGGTTAAGCTGGTCTGGCAGGATTTATGCCTTACCAGGACAGACATTAAAACAAAACAAAAACATTTCTGCTGGTGTGACTATGCTGGTAGTAGTATGGAAGTGATGGGGGCCATAAAGCCACTATTCACTCAGTGAACTCGAGCACTCACTTCTGTCATCATAGCAGGGTCAGCTCACTTCTGAGCCAAGCCAGATAGCAATTGGATGTGTTAGAAATACAAAATGAGGCTTAAGAGAAGGAAGAATGCAATTCTAAAATGAATTGAATTCAGCTGAAATGTAGTGTTTCTTCCCCCAGCCCTGAAGATAACTGTGAATAGAAGGGCAGGTATAATTCTGGGGAGAGTGTATTGATCTCTCTAGCAATCCACACAGCCACACACAGTAAAGCTTCAGAAAGAAACCTTAGCCAGACTCTGCAGAATGTTTCCTGATGTGAAGAGGCACAGAGCTCCTGGCCAGAGCTCAAGGGAATGTTGAATGGCTTAAATCTAAGAGCAGTTTCCACCAAACACACATTTAATATATTTTTTTCCCTATAATTTCTAGAAATTAGAGACTGGATGATGACATTCAATGACTACTACCTGGCTATAACATTAACTGTCCTCTTTAAAGGGTATTTACCTCCTCAACTCTTAGAAAATTTTCCAGACAGTTCCATTCACAACAATGTCAAAAGCCACAAGAGGGGAGATGCAGGCCTTGCTTGCTTGAAAGTGGAGGATACCTGTTCCACACTGCAAAAATACAAATTAGAAGGGCAGCTGAGCTCCCCCAAATTATCTGTTCATATCAACAAAGTGAATATTAATGAAAAACAACAACGAGGTCTTCTTGTGGATGATCTTCATTGCAGTGCCTAGGTATTAAAAATTGCTGCAGAAACTGAACCTATTCTAGCGACAGATAACTTTGGCTTCTTCTCTGTAAGCAGGCGAGTACCCCTGCTGCCAGCAAAGGCAGGAGGCAACTATATAGAATCATAGAATGATTTAGGTTGGAAGAAAACTCATCTAGCTCTAACCTCCTGCTTCAGGTAGGGACACCTCCCACTAGAACAGGTCACTCAAGACCTCATTCAACCTGGCCTTAAACACCTTCAGGGAGGGAGCAGCCACATCCTCTGGGGAACCTGTGTCAGTGTTTCATCACCCTCACTGTAAAGAACTTCCTCCTAACATCTAATTTAAATCTCCCCTCTACCAGTTTAAACCCACTACTTCTCATCCTGTCATTACAAGACCCTGTAAATAGTCCTTCCCCAGCCTTCCTGTAGACCCCTTTCAGATACTGGAAGGCCACTACAAGGTCTCCTGGAAGCTTTCTCTTCTCCAGGCTGAAGAGCCCCAACTCTCGTAGTCTGTTTTCATAGCAGAGCTGCTGCAGCCCTCTGAGCATCTTCACGGCCCTTCTCTAACCTTGCTCAAACAGTTCCATGTCCTTCTTGTGTTGGGGGCTCCAGCACTGTACACAGTACTCCAGGAGGGGTCTGATGAAAGCAAAGGGAGAGAATCACCTCCCTTGCCCTGCTGGCCACACTTCTCTTGATGCAGCCTGGCTCATGTTGAGTCTGTGTTGTCACTTTGTACCATACAGTGGGAAGGGAGGCAAAACCATCCAACCTCATCTCTCACCATAACATCATCCAGTGCTGGTGAGGAAATGTGCTTGTTTCAGAAAATGCTTTAGCACAGATCACTCAACCCTGCTCTTCTGACTGTCTCTTTATCGCATGTCTCCATAGCAGGGTTGTGCCCTAGAAGTAAATTGAAACACTTGGTTCCTGAGACTTAGGCACATGAAAGAAGATGCAGGCATGCATGTGAAAAACAATTTTACAAAACTCTTGTTCAGCTGCTGCTGGCTGGAATATTGCATGTTTGGAGAAATAGGAGTTGATGCTTTCAGATTGCTTCAGATAACTGAGGGAGCTTGTGTATATTATATTGTGAGGACAAAGCTGTTGGATGGAAAGTAGTAATAAAGAGAGACTCCTGGTGTGTTTTGAAGATATATCCTTCCCCATTGCTCACCCTTCTGACAAAGAAGGAGCTGCAAGAGAGTCTTCTACCAGGCTATGGGCAGTGCAAGCCCCCTGCCTGCACCCCAAAGTGGGATGGGAGTGTCAGAATTGTCCTTACAAATGCTGCACTTCTCACTCTCCCCAGTGTCTGAGAAGAGCAAGTGGCCATGTTATGTGGCTTTGTTCTAGATTCATGGGTGCCCATCTCTTTGGGCCCCTTGATTGGTGAGATGTGTGACCTGAGGGGAAATGAGTTGCCTTTAACTGGATTGTCCACGTGGCTGAAAGTCATCCTAATCCCAGCTCTAGGAACTCAGCCCTGCGCACATGGGGGATGTTGTAGTGCTAAAGGAGGCGCTATGGAATAGCTTAATTTGTTACATCTCAGTCGGGAAAACATGTTGAATTGGCAAAATGTTCAGGTATCTTTTGCTTTGAGGAAGAGGGCAGTCACTATCTTGGCCAACAAGACAGATGCTGAAGCCAAACCATCCACAGCTAAAAGTGTGAGCTTCTGCTGGGGCTACAGCTCTGCACTTGGGAGCTGCAATAATTCTTATGCTCTGTGCACTGACACAGGGAAACTTGTAAGAGGCACTTGCCAGTAGTTTGAAGAGCATTCCTCAGCTTCATCATCGGCTTTGCTCTCTCAGTTCTCTTTTTACTGTTGAGATATTTCCATCATAAATAAAGAAGCTGGGGTAATAGATGGGGACTTTTTTATTAGAAGAGTGAACTCAGAAACATTACAACTGTTTCCTTCATACTTTTTTGGTACCTCCTTTTTTGTCTTTATCAGTTATTTGCAGGCTGAGAGTTCTATGAGCAGAGAACTGGCTTGTTACATATGAAAATTTCCTTTCTCTGCTTTATTTTACACATTGATGTTAGCAAACAGGGAGGCAATGGAGTCAATTTTTTAAAGCTAGTAACAATCAAAGTAAATCAAGAAATGTTGTTTGGGCAAATGACTCATTCATGCTGGTGTTAATCAAATTCCAGATCTCCCTATCTCTAAATGCACACAGGGCAAGCACTCAATTTGGTCTGCTTGTGTAGGATTAGAGGTAGTTACTTCAGCAGATGCTAAGTTATGTGGACCTGGTAGTGAATGGGAACCTTTGTTTCTCAAAGAAGGACTGCTCAGTCCTGTGTTTAGCCTGAATCCTGTAAAACACTGAAGGTCTTCAGCATGAAGAACTTAAAGGGATACTTGGACTCTTAAAATCATATTCCTTCCAGCTGTGTTTGTAGGTATCATCTGCAAGTTGCCTTAACTGACGCACATGGAGCTGAAACCACTGTTTCCCTGTTTGGGCTTATTTACATGTAACAGCATTCTGCTTATGTGCAGTGTCACTGCTTTTCCCCTAGTCGTGTCTTGATCATATGACTATTTAATTAAGCATGTGCTTAATTTTGTGTAACTTACTTATTCAGGAAAGTTTCTCACTTGATTAAAATTAAGCATATGAATATTGCATATCTGGGGTTCTAATTAGCTTTCTTGACTGCTCAGGGTTTTTTTTATAAACCATGGAGGAAGTGAATGAAGACAAAGGAAAACTGTATCTGTAAAGGTAGTTTGGGGCTTAGCTATGGCATCTGATGTGTGGTTTTTTACTTCACTGAGAATGAAAAAAAAAAAAAAAGAAGTCAGGGCTTCTTTTTAAACTATTCAAGTAGTTAAAAGCTTCAGGGCAGGATGAGGTAGCTGCTTCAGACCTTGCTTTAAGGATTTAGTGCCCGATCCAAGTCTTATTTGAAGTCAGTGGAAATAATTCAATGGATTTCACTGGGCTTTGGGTTGGTCCCTCATAGCAAACAGGAGCCTTAACTGCATTAAGGAGTTAATGTCCTTAAAGGAGTCCCAGACTTGAAGTGGTTTAAGATCTTATGGTGTGTTTTCAGGTATTGTGGTGTAATTCAGAGGAGCTAAACTCTTGTGTTATATGTACTCTTCTGTACTGGTCATCCTTGCAGTAGCAAAGCCGTTAGGACATCTATCGGGGCAGCTCTAACTCATTAATTTTTCTAGAGAGAGGTCTGTGTGGAGCAAAGCTGCTCTCTTGAATGTCTAATCCCCTGATGAGCTGCACTGCTTCCAGTTGGGCAGCTGAGACAGAGCAACATACGGGATGTGACTTTAAGCTACTTTCATGGCCTGTTTGGGCAGGAGTTGTGGGAGGATTTGTTGATGTGTGTGTGTGACTGTGTGAAGATGCATACATACACAGGCTGCAGGAAAAAAAAAAAAGCCAACACATTAAAAGCCTCTTCTGTTTACCAGCCACTGTCACAGACTGTGAAAAGCAACCTCCCTCTTTGGGTAGGGAATGGCTAAGGCTTTATGAGCTGGGCACAGTCACTGTTTTCTGTTATTGTGACTTTTCCATCCAGCTGCCCTCAAGTCTGAACTATTTTTTGGCATCAGGTCCACAGCGGCGTGGCTGAGGCTCCCTTTCCTTTGATATAGACCAGTGCAAGCAAATTTACTTGACTCTGCCCTTTCACAACTGAAATGTTATTGTATTCTACTTTTTACAAAACGTTTTGTGTTCTCAGTGACCAGCACAGAATATAAAAGGACCCTTTTACAGCCTTTGATTACATGTGATTTCTCCCTGCCTGGGTAATTGTTGAGGAGTGAGTTAGAAAGATGCTCTGATTAATTAGATATGGTATTTTAGGATGCTTCAGTCTGGTAAAGTATGGATTAGAATCTAAATTTCCCACTTATCTTCCTTAAATACTTTGACCCTGTTCTGAACTTCACACTTGCTGTATGAGTGTTTGTTTATGCTGGTATTTACTACAGGAGGCTTTATTAGCTGGTGGTCAAGATTTTATTTTTAAATGGATCGTTAGCTTGTTACACACTCGAGGAGAGTGCTGATGTGCCTTTGCATAGAGATCCTTTCCTACCATTCCTGTACCCACCCTGCATGCCCATACTGTGAACCTGCTTAGAAACATTATATATTTCCTTCCCCATTTAGGAGAAAATAATAATNGAGAGGGGAGGACGGGTAGGGCAGGGGGGAAGAAAAGAATTAACAGTGGTGGAAATGAAAACACATTCTTTAATCATGGTAGTGGAGCAGATGCTTCGATAGCAACAGCAGCAGGTCCAGTAAGTGCCGCATCTTCTTCTTTCGTTCCCCTCTAACCAGAGCTGATAGCAACATGACATCTTTCCTTCTCAGGATTTTGCTTCCAATAGCATCTGCTGTGCCTCTCTCTCCTACATACTTCAACATATGTAGCTGCATCACAAGAAGAAGCCAAGTCATGCACTAAGGTAATTTCCATTAATGATTTGTACTTGCTTAGTGGATAAAATCCCTATCTGCAGGCTGGATGCATCACAGCTGCTTTGTGCTGCTATTGTGCACAGAGGAAGTGCTACCAGAACAGGCAGATGATTACTGGGTAGCCCAGGACTGACAGCAGAGCAGGAGTGCTTGAATTAAGGGAAATAACTTCAGTGGGGCTAATAATAAGATCATGACTTTACATTTGTTGTGAGAGATGGTAGCTGCTGGATTTCCCTGTGAAATTCTTCTCTGTTCTCACTGGCTTTGTTGACAGAATCAATTATCAGAAATTTCCCATACAATTTCCACAAGCACATGTTTGCATATTTTAGATTAGAAAAAAAAGAGAGAGTGGGAAGGGAGAAACTCACATTTGTGGGAGTATATGCAAACTAAGCTGGTTCTCAGAACTGAGCTCTTACATCCGTCACAACTTTGCCTGCAGAGTAACCCAAACTTTGGCTGTGGTGGAGTCTGTTTTGTCACATCTTGAACAGATATGTTGTATTCTGAAGGCTGAAACCTCAACACTTGTGCTTGTAGGCGCATGGGTGTTTTTCACCTAACTTCTGTTTGAAGAATGACGAATGTGGAAAAGAAACACAGGTGCAAATCTCAGCAACTCCAGGGAACCCTGTGTTATTGTCCCTTGGCTTCAGAGGCAACCAGAAGCTCTTGGGGAGCTTGCAGGATCAGGCCCACCAAGAACACAGTGTTTGAGTTAATATGCAAATTCTAGGTAGTGCAAACACCAACACAGTCAATTACACACAGCAAAAACATACACAACAGCCAGGAAGCCATATGATAGATATCATGTTGTGACTATGTTGTGGGACTTTCATCTTTATTGGCAAACATTTCAGGCAGCAGTTCAGATTTACATAGAATCACATATGTGCTTAAGAAAGCATTTTATCTCCCTCTTCCTTTAGTGAGCTGCAGTTACTAATACCCTGCTACCAGTAAGTAATTAAGATATTTCAGTGCTCTTCAGATAATCACTCAAAATGTCACTATCTTTTCCAAAACCCATCTAAATTTCTTGAAGTTGTAAAACTGGGATGGAAATTTCAGACAAGTGGCAATTGTGCTTCTTTCTAAGTTGAACCTTTTTTTTTTAAATCCTTCTGGTGTTTTGTTGTTCTTGGTGCTTGTAAGAGCCCAGAGGAAAGTGTGCAAAACAAGAGCTTATTGTATCGAGGGAAGAAACAATCTTTTTTATTTGTAAAGAAGTTAAAAGCAACAGACTTTGTCATCAATGTATTGCATTAAAAAGAATTCTGGTTTGAATTTTGTCATGTAACTGGTTTGGAACTTAGATCACTTTTCTGCAGCTTTTTTCACTTGTTTACTAATAAATTGTTAAACTTTTTTTTTTTTCCTTCTTCTTCTTCCCTGTTAAACTCCACATAACTCTTCTGAATTGGGATTTTTCAAAGAGACTAAAGGGAGTTTGGTGGTTGTTTGAAATCAGGTTCTGAACGATAGTCCTAAACGGAATGAGATTGCATGGCCTAGAAATGATTTAAATTCATTAGCAGATAGAGTAGCGTATTTTAAAAGATTGCTTACATTCTGTATTTATGCTATTCCATAAATTCCTAGTTTCCACTCGTTTTTCACTTTTTCCTCCATTCAGTTAGTCTTTGAAAATGAAAACATTTATGAGTACTGGACTCATTAAGATACTCAGCACCTAATGAAGTTGGAGAAGGTCAGCAATCCCGCTGCTGTACAGAGATTTTTAGCAGAGAACTTTCCCTAAATACCACATATATCACTTAGAAAATTTCCATAAGATTCTTTCCAATCGAACAGTATTTAAGTATTTTTACAGAGAGCAATCAAAGCATGTAGCACTTGAAGTTATGTTACACTAAAGCTCTCTGATTGTGCAATAATAAAAGATGAATGTGGATTTATATTGTATGCACATTGATGAATCTCTTCATAGCATTGCTCAATAAAAAAAAAATAAAAACACAACCAAAAATATGGGGTAGAATCACAGTGGTTTTCTACTAGTCCTAAAAGGCAAACACAAAAGTTTGTGTCACATCCATGTTCAGCCATAATGTATGCAGTGATTTTGATCTCCATTTTGATATAAAATATGTGCAATATCTGTGCTAGGTGTGAAAAATGCTCAAGAACAGCAGTTGCAAAGTGCAGGTTAGGACTGTCACTGCATCGCTTCTGAAGGACATGTCCGAGATGCATTTTTGCAGAGCTTTTGCAGTAGCAGCTGTAGGGGAATGCAGAAGTGTCAGCTTGTGGTGGTATGTCTTGGAGGATGTTGAGATCATTCCCAGTGTGATATCTGGGGCAAATTGATGAAAGTTTGGGACAGTCTGATCTGTACTGTTGTGACATCTGTAACTGTGGTGAAACACGTTGCAAATACAGATAGCATGGTGCAAATGCAGGCCTCTTAGGCACAGACAGAGTTACCATGCCAAAATATGCATATTTTAATAGTAAGGATCATTAACTGCAAATGTTCTTAGTAAAATGATTTGTTGCAAATAGAGGGCGCTGGGACTCCTCAGGTGTCCTCAAATGTGAATTAGATTGTGTTTGCAAACTTTTTTTCTGGTTCATTGTACTGATCAGAGAGCAGTAGATCTGGAGAGGAAGGTAGCGTCTCTGTATGTGATTAAGATGTAGTAGCTGGCAGTAGACTAGGCTTAAAATAGATAGAGGCATTCACATTTTCTCAGTGAAGTAATTTTGGTCAGCTGTCTCTCAGTTCAGTAAGTTACTTAACCCTGTGGACATATTTCTAAATAGGATGTAAGTGTTTATACCCATCAGCAAATTCAGCCTATGTCTCTCAGACCTGGTGTCAGGTGTATTATTAATTACTCCAACAGGAGCTCTTTCTTTCCAATGTGTTGCTGCCTTGCACAGAGGTGCCTTGCTCTGTGCCTGGGCCTCCTGGGTGTTGCTGTAATACAAAGATGTATAATAATCCTCTAGCAACAACTGTCTGCGATCATGCAAATTGTGCAGGGATAAATATGGCAAAAGGAACTGTAGACATAAGCTTGTGAGATAAGACCTATGTGACTCTCTGAAGAAGGCATCCTGGCATTTTCCTCCTACCTGCTTTTCAAAACCTTTCTCTCAAAGATCTTCCTGTTGTCGTCATCTGCTAAAAAGCAAGGCACGCCAGCCCTGCACCCATTCAAGTCTCAAAAACATCCACTGCTCCTATATGTCTACTTCGAGAAAACACAAAAGAAATATTGAAATTCAGACGTCTCAAAAGCTGTAGAGATTCTTCGTTTTAAACTGTTTTAAAATTTTGTTTCACATGTGGAAATTGAAGCTGCGACTAATGTGTGATTACAAGAATTTTTAGAGCTGGTGACTGTTTTAAACCCTGCAGTGTATGTCTGTCCTGTGGTTCTGGACTGGCTGGAACCCACTTGCCTTTTAATAGCAGTGTGTCTGAGAGTCATTGGGTGCTTTCACACTGGAACTAGTTAAAAATGTAAATAATGTATATGTTACTGTCTGTGCTAAGTGAGCAGCTGATTGTGGAGTTAAGGTGGTACCCTTACAGACCAGGGAAAACAACAGAATAAATCTGATTTTTTTTTTTCCCCAGTTCATTGCTAATTGTGATAATTTATGCAAAGTATTACAAGATTTCTTTTTTTTTATTTTTAATAGTGGTCTACTTCTGTTTTCTGATTTGCTTATTTAAAAGTAGCACATTCATATTTGTTCGCACTGCACAATGCTTTTCTTTTCTTTTTTTTATTGCCATAAAATAAATAACTCAGCAAAATATCAGCATTACAAAGTGATATTATTTTTCCTTTGAAGGCTCACTTTACACAGTGTGTCACACTACAGACAGTGCTGCTTTCAGATATTAGGATGATTTTTCCTTTTTCCCAGACTTTTCATTCCATTTTGGCCAAGTTAATAGAATTGCATGTTAATATCTCTACCTCTTTTTGTGTCTGACCTGCCAAGCTATTTACTCTTCCAGTGAGTGACAACAGAGGTCATATAGAGGTATTTTATGGTAATGAATGGTCTGGAGGAGACTGCCTACATAGCACCTTTCACCCTCCACCAAAAGTCAAGATCACAGAGAGATTATATGCACTAGCCTGAGTCAGGATTGCATGTGCTAGTCCTTTGCACATCCTGGGGTAAGCATTTGGCCACTGGTGGCCTCTAGGTAAAGGCTCAACCTGGGCATTTGGTACAGTTTGCTCTGGTTTATCTTAGAGCTAGGGAGCATAAAATCCCACAAACAGCGAGGCAGCTCCAACTCATTTAAATTAATCACTTCACAGGAAAATACAGATTACTGCTACAAGGCAAATTCACTTGCTGCAAACCCTTCGGCTTTGAGAGGAAAAGTGTGCTTCTCTTTAGGACTCTAAACAATGAGTTGAGAAGCCTTTATAATTAACACTTTATTAAAAGATCCTAGATAAGGAGGAATGCCTTTGTCGGAGTGCAGTGCTGCTGCATCCTTGCTAGGCGCCTGTCTGCATGTACCTCGTTTCCTCATCAAATCCTAAAGCTGAAAAAAGATCTTTTTTAACCCGTTCATTCCCTATGTGACATCCTGGGTGCTTTCACAGCATTACAAGCAGATCTTTTGAAGTTTTAGTGATAATTTTAGAAATGGTTGGCCTGTGGTGGAAGTGAGAGCCTAGGCTGTATCTGTAATACTAGGGGTGTTTGGGTAGCATTTGGTTTTGGTAACAGCAATCAATAAAAGTAATATTGATCTCATTACTTACCTATAAATTGCTATCTATAGGAAATGTTTATAAAATGAAGTGGGTTTTATTTTTCGCATAACTTACTCTAGGTCAATTTTGCAGTGAACTGAAGGAGCTTATCCAAGTTTCTGAACTTAGAAAAACTGTGTATGTATAGAAAACAACACTGAAGTGTGAAGCTCAGGAGTGTTTTGGACAGTGTCCCCCATCTGAGTTGTCCAAACTGCAAGTGGTCACAGAGAGTTCTCCTTCTGAAGGTCTCCCCATGTCCTTGTATCCCTATGTGAGAGCAATCATAGTCTGTCATCTTAAAGAACTGGCTTCTGTAGCAAATAAACATATTTACATACTGAGAGCTGAAGCCACCACATCAAAGACCCAGCTGGGGTCAGGTGCCTCTTCATTTCAGAAAGGTATACTGGATGCTGTCACTGAGGCTGTGAACACTTTACATCTATAAAACATCAGTTATAAAAGAACAGAGCATAAAGCTTTCAATTTAAAGGCTAGTAGCAGATTCCTCACTTGCTGGTAGCTTCCCTCTCCCCCCACAGGCACGCTCAGACTCATTCCTTTGCAAGTCAATCAACAACCAAACAAGCAGGGCTTCTGCTCTCATCTTCAGCTTAGGAGACCAAAGCCCTCAGCTGACCAGAGCTGACTACTTTGGGATGAAGGCTCTAGAGCTTTCCCTCATCGGAAAAAATTAACCAAGTCAGCCTCCCTCCCCAGCCAGCATGAATGCAGTAACCACCTGAAGTGACGCCAAGTCAATAATGCTGATATGCTGTGAGTTTTAGAGAGAGATCAAGAAAAAGCAAATTTTGTGGTTGATTGGTCTAAAGCAGGATTAAATCTAGGAATATCAAAAGGCTGATGACCTCACAGGGATGGGATAATGCCTAAAAGATATGACATTCCCATGCATTATTGAATACTATGCATGTTTGCTCATCCCTTTAAAAGAGTAAGAGCCATGCAACACAGAACATCTGCCACTAGTTGTAAAATTCCTGGAAATGCAGGGGAAAAAAAAAAAAAAAAAGAGAGGAAAAGTTTCTCTCTAAATGAAACAAAACATGGGAAGTTGCTTCCTTTTGCTAAGTCACTGCTTTTTGTGGCTTTTTGATCCATTTCTGAAAGGATTGGCAGTTCAGATGATAATTAAACAGTCTCTGGAAGAACACAGGCCTTTTTTCGAGTGTTTCGAGCAGTCTCTCTGTTTTCACCTCTTCTCAGGATTTCTTTGAAGAACCAAAGTCAAATTTGTATCTTCAAAACATATCTCAACTTTGCAAGTTGCAGACGGAAAGATCTAGGTGACTTCTGTTGCGCAGTGGGTCCTTCGTGTTGCACAGTGCTCAGACATGTGGAAATCTTACTCACTGCCCCTTAGGTTTTGAATGATTTTGTGGACTCCATTCAGCAGCTTGACACAGTATCTTGGATACTACTTAGACAATGCTTTCTAGGTCAGCTGTTCTTTCAGTTCTTAAAGAAAAAGAGGAGAAAATGTACTGAATTTTAGCTAGTGGTGTATAAGCATGTGAAATCCGAACTAGAGTGTCAGGACGTTGAATTATTGCTTGCAGTATATTTCAGAAAAGAAACTTTGCAACATTGTTTGCATTTTAGCAGGAACCTTATTTGTTTAAGCAAAATTAATTCATTTTTTTTGCTTGAAGACACTGCAGTCATTCAGTGCTGAATTCTCAAGAGATCCTGTCACTGATCTGTTGCAAGTCCCTGTGAGCTCTGGGAAGAACAGATGGACTTCAGTGGTGGCAGAGGTGCAACACTGAAGCTTTTCAGGGTCTTTCTAAAAATCAAGTGCTCTTAGATTTGGAATACAAAAGGAATGATGCATGTTTAGGGTCCACAGAAACTAATTCCTCAGTGATATTAGAACCATCCAGATCCAGTCAAATTATTTTTTGTGTATTCTGGTGTGCTGGCCACACAAAGATCCACAAAATCCTCATGAGCTCTTTAGGCAAGACCCATGGGGAAGCAAGGGTGTGGGAAAATCTTGTAGTGGTCCTTGGCATAAGGAGAAGTCTATGAGTAGCTAAACGAAAGTTGTTGTTCCCAAGATTTTCGGATGTAGCTACAGCAAGATGACATAAACAACCTGGAAGCATATCCATATTTTGCAAAGAACTTTGAGTGTTCTGAAAGGTTTCATTAGGAAAGTTCCCTTTTATAAACCCCCATCTACTGTGCTATGATTTGATTGTACTTGCAGGTTTAATTGTACTTGCAAATAATTAAACAAATCCACAAAATGTTTGCATTACATTAATTTACTTCACTAGGCCTTGCAATACTAGAACCATAATTACCTACATATTTCCCTTTACTATTTTCTAGCCTCTCTTTGTAAATTGTCAATAAGCATTCTGGAGACAGTTGGATTAAAAAAAAAAATAAAAAATTGAGCATGTGTCTGATTAATATTTNTTTTTTTTTTTTTTTTTTTTTTTCCCTAGCAAGTTCAAATTATCTGATGAAGCTGTACCATGTGTATTCAGAAGCCCCTTTTTAAATCATTGGATGGTAGGAAGTTTTACACTTCAAAATGTAAACCACCTCTATAGTAACTACAAAAGGAGAAGGCAGGTTTACATTTGCACCGGTGGGGTGGCCATGGGGCAAGTGGACAGTGTGCTTGCCTGTACAACAAGCAGTCACCTCAGTCCTCCACATGCTGTCACTGGCAATGGCTTCATAAATGTGTGTCCCCAGCCAGGTTGTAGCAATGGTGTGGGCTGTCAGTGCAACTCATTCAACCTCCATTATCAATAGGGGTGGAGTGGTGTCACTCCCTCCTTCCTCTACAGACACAAAATTAGGCTCTTGTTTGATGACAATTTCCATAGTTTCACAAGTTAAGAGGAAGAGGAAAACATAATGCCTCTTCTGCACTCTCAGGTTACCCATGGTGCTGGGTGCCTTGGGACACTGAGGTGCTGCCTGCTTTCAGTAGACACACATATTCCATCAACTCCTCCTTCCACAGAGGGCTATAGGGTCCCTTCTCTCCTTCAACAGGCATAAACCCAGTAATAAGCAATTGTCCATTGGAAGAGGTCCCTATTCTCTGAAAGGCTAGGCTTGGATGGTGACATATGGAAACTCCTTAACTCCTTCCTTGAGACTTCTGGCAAGGGTAGGTAGCTACATGGGTTGTGGTTCAACACTCTGCATAGGTACAAGGCAAACTTGGTGTCTAAAGGTGTCATCCTTTTGCTATTTCTTCGAAGAGATCTAAGTCCCACTTTTTGTGTCCACACCCATGCCCCTGCTGATGTTAATTTGTGGTACTATAGTTTCATACATAAGGAGTATCATCAAAACTTCCCCCACTTTCCTCCGTTAGAGTTCTGTGATTTCTTCCTGCAGCCATAGGATCCCATAGGAGACTTGAGAAGAATGTATCTGTTCAGTGACCAAGCACTGAGAAGAGCAACTTTGCTGGTGTAGGACCAATGTTTCACTTGAAGTAACTGGAGGGTTCTTGATTCCCCAAGGTTCTGTTCCTCCATGTTTTACACTGTTAAGTAGCTGTCATGTTCTACCCCAGCAGAGAGTGCATTTCAGTGATGGGTGAACTAATTTTTATTCTTTCTGCTTCGTTGACATAATGGGGTGTCATTAATCTTTGTAAGCCTTTAGAGGTTGTCATATGGGAGATGGTGTCCAAGTGACAAATATTAAATTAATTAGGACTAGTATCATTCTGAGTTTTATTAAAAAAAAAAAAAAAACCAAAACCCTAACACCACCCTCAAAAAAAACCCCAAACCAAAAAACTACTCCAAAACACAAACAAAACCCTAAACAAATAAACAAACAAGCAACCAAGAAAGATACCTGATTTGCTCCATAGTGCCTATTTATTGGTCTTGTGAGTGGCACTAAAGGATCTGTACAGAGCAGGATCACATCAGACAACGCTGATCTGAAAGGTAAAACTACCTTCTGCTGGTAAACTTTTACTGCCATCAGTTGAGGAACACTTCAATCCCTGCACTAAATTCAAAATAATAATCCCTTAGGGAAGAGACGAGTACATTAAGGACAATGCATCCATCAAATGTATCACCTGGTCCCCTCAAGCTTTTCCTCTTTGGAATGGTTAGATTTATGGGATTTCTGTCACTTAGTACCTTATAAAAAACCCAAAACACGTTTAAAAGAAGACACAAAGCTGCCCAGTTTGGCATAAGCCTTACCAACTGTCCTGGTTTCCAACACAACCACGAACAAAAGCGTTCAGAACTTTCTCTGAGTTAGGCCAATCCTGCAGTCTTTGCCCTGGTAAGAACAACATTGGAGATCAAACTGGATGTACCTGGGTAAGGTCACCAACATTTGCTCAGAGATTT
Organism: Psilopogon haemacephalus; assembly: GCA_013396835.1. Taxonomy (NCBI): domain Eukaryota; kingdom Metazoa; phylum Chordata; class Aves; order Piciformes; family Megalaimidae; genus Psilopogon; species Psilopogon haemacephalus. The sequence goes on along the minus strand of VWZI01002903.1, from coordinate 311,009 downwards.
GTAGGAGTATTTGGGAGTGGCTTGGTCACATTGCTGGTGGAGGGACAGCTAGCCAAGGCAGTGGAACTAGTAAATCTCTGCTTGTCATTTGAGACTGGAAGGGCTGGCAGCCAGCATTAGCTCCTGAGACCTAAAGAGCCTTCCAAACAGATTTAGATGCCACCTATAGCCAGCCTTCTCATTGCAGCCTTACAGGACTTGAGGGAAAGCTACAATTACTGAAAGTATAGAACTGGATTTTGTTGGGTTTTTTTTTTTTTTTTTAAACTAAAATATCTTTGGATGTTTCTCTCTACTTTTTTTTTTTGTTTGTTTTGTTTTGTTTTGTTTTGTTTTTTTTTCACAGCTCTGAAATTTCATTTCCCATATCTTAAGGGAAATCTTTGATTGTCCAATCAGAATAGAAAAATAAAAGCATGCCTTGCATATAACTTTATTAGCCAGTGTAGTATCAGGCAGTAACGCCTTCATTATAGCAATCTGACTACTTCCTGAATAATTCAGGAGTGCCAAACAGAAGACTTGTTGCTTGGATGTGCTAATGAAAATATCAAGGGAATTAATTAACAGTCAATTATATCAATTTTAGGTTTGGACATTGATTATGACGCTAAAAGCAAAATCTACATTCTTTACTCTACATAATTCCTTATTTCTGAGTGCTATAACTCAGCTTAATAATTCCAGTCAGAAGTGTAAAGGAAATACAAATTCAGATTATTTTTCACTTTTTTTTCCTCTCCTTTTCAATATGCTTGAAATAAATAAGATAAAAGGCATGTTAGAAACACATGTACCTCTTAGAACTGTGTTGATCCAGACATTTCTGCTTTGTGCTTTGTAGTAATGTGTTTTGGGAAAAGGAGCTCGAATTCAGCAGTTAATAAAAAATATGTGTGTATTTATATTTTCAAGTTTATTTCTAAACTAGAAAAAGAATTATTTGATATTGATTGATGTTTTAATGCATCTTTTTTTTTAAAAAAAAGGGAACTTTGCTTTTTTTATTTTTTAATTTATTTTTAACACTCCACAAACTATGAAGTCTATCTGGAAATGTTTTGTTAAACTCCACATGTGCTTTAAAAAGAGAGCTGAATTTTTCTGATCTTCGGTGTTGGTGGAAAGCATTTCATTGAGATCAGTTTTTGCATGATTTGGCACGAGTTGTCTAGACTGGTTTATGAAAAATGACAGCTAGTAGGAAAGTAATTAAAAATGTATTTTGCTGAAAGCAAAAATATTTTTGGAATCTATAACTACCATCTTTAATTTGCCAACCATTTCCACAATTATTTTATATTAGCTGGAGGATTTTGTATTCTAGAAAATATGTATATTGATAGCTTTCTGGTTTGATCTTCTCACAAACTGTGCTCTTGTAACAAAATAGCAAGAGCTGAAAAAGTGATCAAATGGTACATTCAAATCTCTGTGGCATCCCTTATGAATTATTACAATTGACAGTAGATGGTGATAGGACTCTCTTCCATGGGTGCAACATTCCAGTATTTTAGCTAGCGCTGAAGCAAGCATTACTTTACTTAGAATTAATCTGTATTTTCAGGTTTGAATGTTGTG
>VWZI01002903.1:270956-309373 GCA_013396835.1 Psilopogon haemacephalus | reverse complement strand
GGGGGGGGGGGGAAATGAGGGGTGGGGGGAAGGAAAAAGAAATTAAAAAAACCCTCAACAATGCTAAATTCAGAGAAATGCAGAATTGATAACTTGGAATTGAAGCTATATATTGCAACATAGAATGAAGGAGATGGACTCTTATTACCAGTGCTTTAGAGGCCTTGGCATATTACTGACAGTATCATAATAACTAGGTGCCACTCTGCTCTTCTTTTGATCACTGTCCTTGTGCAACCAAAGGCAGTCAAAATCTTGCTGTAAGCTATCCCAGGTAACTTTGCAGTGAGAGTACATCCAGTGTATACCCCTGTGCTGGTATGTTGAGGAGTTAGAAACTGGTATGGAAGTAGCTGATCATCACCTAAACCTGGGCTTGCATCTGTGTTGTTTTCAAGTTAATTAATTAATGTTTGTAAGTATGTAATGGGTGAGTGTCAAGAGGACGGAGTCAGGCTCTTCTTGGAGATGCCCAGTGATAGGACAAAGGGCCATGGGTGGGAGCTGAGGCATAGGAAGTGCCATGAGGAAGAATTTTTTTCACTGACAGGGTGATGGGACACTGGAACAGGATGCCCAGGGAAATTGTGGAGTTTTCTTCACTGGAGATACTCAAGACCTGTCAGGATGTATTCCTGTGCAATCTGGTATAGATGTTCCTGCTCTGGCAGGGGCTTGGACTAGATGATGTTTTGAGGTCTCCTTCAGCCCCTAACATTCTAGTTCTTCACTAATTGCACAGTAAGGTTTAGTTCCAAAGGCTGCTGGGTGAGTGCAGGACCTTGGGACAGACAGGTGAAGCAAGAGTTTCCTGTGCATTCAGCCCAACCCAGTCCCTGCCTAAGAACAGCACAAGTAATTCATTTCAATGAGTTTATGTTGGTGTAAATTTATCATTCTCAGGTTACATTTCTGATTCAATATTTTAGAGATGAGAAATCAAATCTGAAAGACAGCACCGAATGCATTGTTATTTATTTTAAAGCTGGAGATTAAGTTAGAGTATTAATAACAATAAGCTGATGGCTGAAAACATGCTTGATAGTCCATTGATCCATAGCTGTCATTCATGGCTCCATGCTATTCTCAGTGAGCACTTTATTTACTATATTGTCATTCTCCTATCAAGTTTCCATTCCATACTGGACCTGTGGTTAGAAGTCCAGAACCAGCTCTCTTATGAGGAAATTAAAATATCATTTCACCACAATGGGTACCCCTAAAACCTCCAGAATAAATAATTCTGTACTCTGTATCTTATAAGCTGCATTCCTTTTGAAAAATTTCCTGAACTTCTACTTTTAGATATAGAGGATTATAGTTTGTGTACAGCCCCAGGTGAAGCAGGTACATTAATGCTCTCCTTCAGGTGTATGAAATCCTGGCCAGGGTAGCTATAATAAACTCCTATAAACTGCTTTGAAATCTTCAGTGAAAAATGTCCCTCTGATGGGTTGGCCAAGTGCATGACAATTGCCCAGCTCTTCAAGAAAGTTTTTACTTACCCACCATTCAGCAATGAGACGGGGGACATTGTTGTGTGCCATGTCTTTCACACGTGGGGTTGGAGTGGTCTGTCTCTCTGCTTGTATCAGTAAATTGCTGTGCTATGTTAATTAAAAAAAAAAAAAACTAATGACTGCAAAAGTTTAAAGTGGTGTGACCATCACTGATATTTCATTCTGGAGTTTTACAGCTGCTTCTTTTCTTGTGCCTTCTCAGTTAACTGTCATCTTGTGTCCTACTGTGTGCAAGTGTCACAGACCTCCAGCCTCCTCCTCTGTGATTCTTATTCATCCTGCCTCATGGGTTTTGGTTTTTGTTTTTGGGGTTTTTTTTTTTTGCTGCCTTATCTCAGAGCAAAATTTTCTCCTCAATTAATATGCATGGTCAGACATAGTTAATCCATACTTATCCACATGTCTAAAATATCCTGGAGATTTAAGGAAAACCAATAATCAGTTTTATAAGGGACAGCTGTCAACTCCCAAAGTTTTTGCAAGGATTTGGGGCTCACGTAGACTAGTGAATGCAGCTCACAACTTATTCCTGCGATGGGACCCCAAACTCTGATGTCTGTGGCCTTGTCCCTGCACAGACTTGGAGGGAAAGTTCTGAAATCAGTGAAATGTTTGCATGTGCATAACTGATAGATTGTGTCCTCCACACTTTCCAATGCCATTAACAACATGTGTATAATAACTTACGTTGTCATTTAAATTTAAAAGAGACTTTCTGGACAGCAGTATTTTGCCTGTTAAATCTTGTGAAGCACACCTCGAACTGCATTTTCATATGAATAGGTAACTAGTGCAGATCACAGGAAAACAGATGGTGTATAATGTAAGAAGAACCAGTCAAAGAAGTCCTGGGTTTTACGCAACCTGAAGTTTGTGAGTGATTTTTCCAGTGCAAAGCATATTCAACTAATCCAATTTTGTGTGAAATATTCTTAGTATAAGCTCCTATCCACTGACCCACCAGTTGTGTATGATATATACAGAGAGGATATTAGTTGTGGATTACAGACACCTTTCCACAAAGCATTTCGTGAAGTCCTGCCAATTGCAAGAGAGCAGCTATTGTTCTATATTGCCCTCTGACTAAGCCTGCCTCCGGATTAGTAAATGCCCCTCTTGGAATTTCAGTTATACTGTCTAGTGCCGAGATGCAGATTACTGGGCAGATGTTTTGATCAGTGATGGGACAGCAGCTTCCAACAAGGGCAGCAGAAATCCCCCCCCATACCTCTTAACATATGAGCTGAAGGCATTTATTATAGTTGGGATTTCTGTGTAACACTAGAGGTATACGAAGCACAGTTGTTTAGAAGTGTTTGGGTGGGTGTTAACCCTCCCAGTGCGAGTGAAAACAGAGGGTACTGACCCATGACAGATCCAGCTAGCAAACCCCTCTGCCTTTTACTCCCACCACTGGGGAGTGTGGTTTGAAAACCTGGTTTCAAATGGGAGAAGAGGTACAGGAGAATGCCACCTTTACCTTCTGTAACAGGCAGGGACTAGCACAGAGAGGCAGCATGCTGGCAGTGCTGGGGCCTCTCCTGGGGCTGCCAGGTTTTTGGTCACTGCAGAGCTGTGGGTAAGAAACAGATGTTCACAACTGGAGCTCCTCCACCATCCTCAACCTTTGTATTTCTTGTTTGTCTATTCCAAATCCTTCCTGCCTCCCTCTCCCGCCTTATTGGAGTCATTAATGAGGGTGTAAGCCATCCCCTTACTAGACAGGCATACATTTTGGGCTTGATGACCCTGATCCTCCTCATGCTCAGCCTATCTCCTTTCAATTGTTTCATCAGCTGCGTGACTGCCAGCTCACACCTGACAAGTGACAAGTCTCAGGCTCCTGCTGACTAGATAATCAAAGTCTTGTCAGAGCTGTCAATACCCTGCAGATAGGAGAGGACAAAGAGAGGGAAGGTTTCTACAGAAACCACTGCCTTCAAAAAATGCTGTCGATTCTTCTTACAGAAATCACCTGTTTGTTTCAAAACAGTATTTATTACTGCAAATACAGTCTCTACACAGCAAGCAGGTAAGCCGGATGATGAGAGTGGCTTTTAATGACATCGCCCTCCAAAGCTGCCAGCCCCAACGTTTTGCTGGGAATTGTTTGGAATCCCTAACTAAAGGGGAAATATTAATATTCAGCAGTCATTTAACCTTCCTGAAGAATTTAAGGGAGATCGTTTCAAGCACAACCATAATTACTGTTTGATAAAAATCACATTTTTCTTCTTGTTTTTTGGTTTGTTTTTTTTTGTTTTTTTTTTTTCTTTTATAAAGCAAAGAACATACAAGCATGTTCTACTCTAATATTGCAGACCAAGGTTATTTATGAACTCTTCCAGTTTTGGAACGCTTTCAAATGCGGATTTGATTTAAAATGTTAATTAAAGCACGGGGCCAATTTTCTCCCTGTATTTACAGAAGTCTAAATCTGCAATCTACCAAAGTTGATGAATTTCATCTGGGGTTCACTAGCTCAAGAAAGTGTCATATTTGAAGCACGGTTAGTTGGATATTCCAACATATTTACAGAGTATGTGCTGATGTTTTGAGACTTTGGGATGGACAGGTGTTGTGAATGTGAAGGATGTGAGATATTATTTTAACACTTTGTATATTAAAAAAATAAGCTGCCTTTGATTTTAACGGCAGTTGTGTCTGCAGAAGAAACCGACGTGGCTCTTCACAACTGAAAGTCCTTTAAAATAATACCAGAGGCAAAGTTTCTGAAGACCTAGTGACTACTTAATGTATACCATTTACTGCAGCACCAGAAATAAAGCAGTGGGTCTGGCCTGCCACTGAGAGAAAGACATATGGCATTTCTTGCCTCCAAAAAACAAGTCTTTAAGCAGAGTTTTCATCAGCACTTTTCATGTGCTTCCCTTCAGTGCCACTTCCAGATAACTCATGGTTTGAAAGAAGTGCCACTGTTCAGTCACTCCTCAAGCCCTGTGTGCAGCACAGTCCTTTTCTCTGCTTTTATGCCTATTTCTTTTTATTAGGAATGGCTTTGTTAGACATAAGCCATTATCTGTCTGAGCTGTGTTCAGCTGTCAAGTGCTGGCTGCCTTTTGCTGCTTCTATCGACAGTCAGCATTAGACAGCAGAAGGTGGCAGGAAGACCTGGAAGTTAAAGCTTGTTAGATCCCTGGTGTGTTGCTGCTGATGCCTGTGGGTTTGTTGGAGAGGCTGAGTGTGTGATGCACAGCCTGAGGTAGGCAGACAGCTAGGCACACCTCACCAGCAGCTCCCTGGTGGGCTACTGTGCCACCACCCTTGAACTGCTGCTCTGGGTGACAAGGAAGGTGGATGTAATGCTGATACCTTGGGAATATCCAATCGCAGAGGATTGCCAGCCTGCTGATTGTCCAGACTGCATAGTGTTTTAGGAGAGAAAGCTACTGAGAGACCCTGAAAATATTGTAGTGTTTGCTTCTGCTCCACTTGATGTGGAGCCAGATGTTTGTCTCAATGCAAATGCTGGAGAAGGTAGGAGAGCGCTGGGGATGGTTGTCTCAGGGCCAGCTCCCATCACTTGGCACACGGCAGGATCTGTCCTGAAACCTCAACCACGGTGGCCCTTTTTTGTGTGAGGGAGAGGGATGGGGAGCTGAGAGGCCTTGGCCTTGGGAGACTGAGCAGCGTGGCCATGTAGATGCTGACTCCTCTCAGCAGCAGCTCAGAGGAAGTTTTCAGGGAGAAAGTTTTTATTTTTTTTCCCCCCGTCAGAAAATGCCGATTCGTCAAAAGAAAAACATTTCACAGAAACATCTGGCTTTCAATGAATCTTCCCAGAGAACCTAGCCTGCTAAGCAGATTTTCATTGTAAATCTGTCTGGTTCCCTGCCAGGTCACCTGCGTGGCTCCATGGCTGCCTGCCAGCGCTTGCAGCTCCAAGTTAGCCAGACCAGAAATCCTGCCCCGCATCACAGACCTCAACTTTCTGGATTTACATCTGTGTAGGAAGATGCTGTCCCCAGACGCAGGGAGACTTCCCAAGAAGACCCCCAGGTTTCCAGCAGGCACAGTTCTGGGCAACTTGGATAGATTTCCATTCTGCAAAAAGTTTAGGGAAAAAGGGAAGGGGGGGAGGAAGGGGAAAAGGTGTGTGGGGAGGGGAAGGAATACTTTCTTTCTAAATCTGAATCTTTTGGAAATGCTGATGTTTCTTGCAGACCACAATTTCTGAATTGTGGTGGTTCCCAAGTGCCAGAAGATAGGAACAAACTAGCAAGGCTCAGAGGTATGGTGTGGGATATGGGAAGCTAGCCTGATGCTGTCAAGTTAAATGCATTTAGGTAGATCATAGTCAAACAGCCCTATTTGTGTGATACATAAATATTTATCCACAAAGCAAGGATAAGTGATATCACTGGACATAAGTATTTATTTCATGAATGTTATTTAGAGTAAATAAAAGCTATCCTATGTGCCAGCTTGAATCAAATACCTTTTTTTCTATACAAATCTCAAAGTTCTAAATTTTGTGTTTAGTTAGCATACAATGCATAAATTCTGATTAAATACATAATTGAGTGTATTTAAAGTACTTCATTCAAAGTATTAGTGCTTATTTAGACAATGCTTTTCTTATTAAAGGTTAGTTTATTTCCTGACCAAATGTCACTGGAAATGTAGATTGGGTGGAAAAGAGTAATGGTATGATTTACTTGAAAGAAGACTATAGAAAAAGTAGGTAGCAGAGATTAAACAAGAAACTCTGTAAGTGAAGATCACAATCATGTGCATGTTTCTAATTCTATCCATCTACCTCAAGCAAAGAAATTGAAGGGAAGGTAGAAGAGGAAGACTGGAGCCCCTGCTGCATCAGACCTCTCAGTGATGCTGGGCTGTGTTGCAGGAATTTTTTATTCCCTTACGCTTTCTGAGACAAAGTTTTCACCATGTAACTGGTGGATGTTTTGCTCAAGTTGTGGTGCCTAGATAAGGTGATGCATTCCTTGCCAGTGAGACATGGCCACTTCCACTGTGTTGGTCACTAAGCCCTCCCCAAAGCAAGCTAGAAGTAACGTGGTCAGGAGGGACGACTTTTAACATCACTCAAGTCTGGGCTCCATGACTTGGTACTCTTTAGTCAGGACAGGCAGTACTGGGAGCTCTTGCTACATAGCAAAGTTGAAAAGGGTCTTTTTGCAGAACGTTTGAGGTTTTGAAGCTGCTCTTTGTTTTGGGCATTGAAAATACTCTTGTTTTTGTTCTCCTGAGTGCTTTCTGGTTTAATCACAATGTAAAAAGCTGCACTAAAAATTGTATCCGTATGGTTACCGAAATTTTGGGTTAAATTGCCTACAACTTTCCTCAACAAAAGAAAACTTTTGTTTAACGTAGCCTGTCTTTGATGCCTTTGTTTATGTTAGCATGAGAAGCAGCCCTTTCCTTAGTATGGCATCACTGCATTGCAAATGATGGGAAAAGCCTCAGCTGATTCTGGCAGAAGTAAATGCCAATGATGACTCAACTCTAAAAGGTGGAAGCTGCCCAGCCACAAATAGACACATAGTTGTATTCCCCAGCCCCGCAGGCTGCCTCAGTGTTCTGGGGGCTGCTTAGTGCTTCTGTTGCTTCCCAGTGGGCTGGTGAAGGAAAGAGAAGGTAGTCTCATGTCACACAGTTGATTCTCTGCATCGTTCAGGAGCTAAACAGCCCCGTTTACAAATGCAGAATTTTCAGATTACACTTGAAACATGCGGAGAGATCTTTCTGGCAGCACATGAGGTCCTGACATCCAGGGTTTTGTGGAGCTCCCAGAGCTTCTCCTGTCATTGATGGGGTAATGACAAATGTGAGAATGATATGGCATGGAAGCAGAAAATTAATCAGTGATAAAGTTATTAATTTAGGGGTGGTGTGTTTTGGGTTTTTTTTTTGTTTGGTTTTTTTGTTTTAATTCCTTTCTTTGGACTGCTTGGTGATAGTGGAACTCACAGAAAACCAGAAATATTTGGCAGAGTTTTTGTTTTCTTTTTGGAGAAAGGTATAACATTACTGGAATTTCATCTATAGCATGTACACTTGCTGCTTGTAAATCTAGTCGTTAGCACATCAAAAACATTTTATCCATTGTATCAAGGTTATGCACAGGACTGAGGGGGTCTCCAGTAACATTCTGGGGAAGTTTGTATTGAAAGCTCTTTCCAAGAAGTATCTGGGTGCTCCACAGCTTCTATGAAGAATGGCAGGCACTGCATGGTGCCAGGATGTGATAATGGACACACTCTCAAGGAGGCTGCTGTGGCAAAGGCTTACTGTTTCTTCCTCTGAGAAAGGATGAGCAAACTTAAACCTCTGTGTTTTGACATGCGGAAGATGTGTATTTTTGTGAAAACACCATGACAGCTGCATACAAAGTGTTAATGGACTATTAAGGCAGGCATGGCAACTGTTAGGTTGTGCATATCATCAGTGTCCTGCTTTGAGTCAGAACAGAACTAATTTTGTTCAGTGATTTTTTTTAAAAAATTTTTTTCTTTTCAGCTCAGTCTTTTCTAAGCACTTGCATTTTCTGAAGTTTATGGCTTCTGGTAGTGGTCACGGTCACACTCTATTGTTTCTAACTAGTACCAAGGATTGGTGTGCAGACCAAGGTCCTTGCTAGATGTTGTGTTAGGGGTGCAGAGTAAAAGGCCATACCTGCAGGGAGGAGCAGACAGGACAGGTGACCCTAAACTGACCAGTGAGGTATCCCATTCCATATATATCATGTGTTTAAGAGGCATCTATTTCCTTTCTTCATGCCAAGAATCCTACCCTGTTGTGGAGTCACTGGTAACGGTGCAGTGTGTTCTGGATCATTTCTGCTTTTCTGGACTGATTGTAGTCTGTAATTTCCTCTTCCGTGCCTCGGGATATTCCAGCCCCTGTGGTCTTCTCCTCTCTCATTGCAGAATTTCCTCCTACTTCTTTGGAGTTATTGCCAGGTGCGATACAGAGATGAGGACTGGGTCAATATTCTCACAAAGCTTTTGGCATTGGTTGTCTGGTTGGCATGCAGGTGAACCAGCTTCAGATCTTTTGTCCTTTTTGATTTAGGTCCTGTTTCATGCACTTGTTGGCACCACTGGGTTGTAGCCCCTTCTTCTCCAGCTCATGTCTGAGATACTGTCCTTAAGGGTACTGGCATGTTTGCTTGAAAGCTATACTACATCACATTTTTTGAAGGAGAAATCTCATGGAAATACCCACAATCAGCTTTTGATTTACCCTTCTTCTACTTCATTCTCTTCCCTATTCCAAAATATTATTTAAACAGGAGTTAGGGTCATGACTCCTTGCAGAATTCATATTTAATATTTCCTTAATACAGAATCTAAATTATTTTGGTAATCTGTGTAAGGATTATGTATAATACAATTAATTGATATAAGTGGTTTCAATTCTCCTTAATATGACAAATCTCTAGTGTGAAATATTCTTAGTTAATGATCAACATAAAATAGATAGAGTTCATTTTTAATGCAAGTACAAGATTTGAATTAATTTGTAGTTAGAGCAGAGTTATTAAATTGTATAATATACACACACACATTCCCTGCCTTTGTTTTTAAAGCATTTAACATTTGGCAGGCATGATATGGTTGGGATCTTTCTATCTAAATTCTTTTCCCTTTTTACTACTAAGAGGCATTTATTTGGGGTTCCTCCACAATATACCAATAGTCCTCTATGCTAATAATCTCACAAGTGACTTCCAGTGACTTTGAGTTTCCAGGTGGTACAAATTGTTAGGTGTGTAGGTATGAACAGTTGGCCCAGGTTCCACCTGCGCAGAAGTCTGAGACTCAAACCTGCTCATTGCAGAACTGTGCTGGTCCACAAGCAGTGGTAACATCTCCAGCACAATGCAGCAAGCTTGGTAGGTTTGCATAGGGTAATCTACCTTGAGCAGATTATTAATGCAAGCAAAAGGGAGAACACAAGAGTACTGGCAAGGGATTAGCATAGAGCTATGTGTGTTATCGTGGTCTCACTTTCTCAGATTTAGTATGAGTGAGGTACTTTAGTATTACTATTACATTTATAGCAGTGAGATAAGAATAATTTTTTTTTCCCTACAGTTGCATTAAAGATGGGGGGAAAAATATTGGGAGAATTGCCAAATGGAATTTGAATGTTGCTTAAAAGATGCGTGGGATGGAAGAAGTAACTTGCAGGGAACATCTGTTTCTGCTGGACCTTGTCACTTTTCTGTCAGTTGTAACACTGAGTTAATCAGATTCCTTTAACTTTAAAAACCGTTGTGTTTAAAATGCAGCACAGATCAAAAATAACTACCCAGTGTGCTGGAGTCTGTACATGTTATAGAATTGCTTCATAAATGAAGGCAGATCTCGGTGTAAGTGTATCTGCTTGTATTTTCTCCCAGTACGGTGTGTGAGTGAGAGCTGGAGGGATTTGAAGTGATTTAATCCTCACTGTTCTTCATATTCCCTCTGTTTCACAGGTCAGTGAGCTGCAACATTTGTGTTGTGTTTAAAAATACATATTTTAATGTATTGGCCGGGTACCAAAATTTGTCCTAAGAACACAATTGAAAAGGCTTCTTTAGTTGTATCTGCCTTGTTTGGTTTATATTAGCCCCCCCCCAAAAAGTATGTCAGAGTAAGAGTGTTATGCCAATCTTTGCTACTGCAGGAGCTTTTTGCATTGGATGAACCATGCCACCTCAAGAGACAGACCAGCCCAAGGGTTTTCCTACCCTGGGTATATTCTGTGGCTGCTTTCTGATTGGACAAGTTACTGTTGGATGTACAGGAGGAAGAGGAGGAACCTGTCTCCTCTCTTGACTGGACCAGCATATATGCTCATATATGCTCTACTGTATGCTTCCTAAACTCTTTTTGAGTTTTTTTTTTTTTTTTTGTTTTTTTTTTTTNAAGGAAAATAAATATGTCCTTGAAACATTTTCTACAGAGCAGATGTGAATTTTTCAGATTTTAATGACCAATGTTTGATCTGAGCTACCATAAAATCTTTGGTTTTAGCAGGAAGGGAATTGTGGCAGTAAATTAAGACTTTNACACACACACGCGCAAAAATTTGACTGCAGATGTAATCAAGAGTTAAATATTATCCTGCATCACTCTTGATATTCTCTCTACAAATTATTATCTACATTTCCTATTGTCATTCAAAAGTAAAATAAAAATATATGGCATTACTGATTAAAAGCTTTAGTTAAAATAATCTCTATAAAAAAATAACTTAGAAGGCAAGTCTTCATGCTGTAGTTGTAGTTATGACCATTAATGCTGTAATGTTGAAACTCTCACAAGCTCTGAGCATCACTACTTGAGTGAAGGACCTCTAAAGAGACCCACTGCGTTTTCTGTAGTGGTGCTGGTAAATCAGTGAGCAGTATTCTCCTTGTTGAGTCAACACAGGACAAATGTCCCAGTATGGTGTCAGGAGAGGACAGAATTGCTGGAAACAGCATGCTAAGATACCTGTAAGTCATAAATTTGATGTCATGACTATTTGCAGTTCACACACCTCATTGCATTATTTTTGCAAGACAGAGGTGTGAATCCTGGCGTGCTGGCTAACCTCCAGTTCAGGCAATTGCATTTTATGGTTTGGATTGCTGCTGTGTAGTCTTCAGCAGCTGACTTTTTTTTGCTCTATGAATTGCTGCATTTTACATGTGGCTGTTGCATGTGATTGCAGTCCAGCACTGTTGAGAAGACTCAAAGTGAAACCAGTTGTACAAGAAAAAATATTACTAGAGAAGTTATGAGACCGAATGCTGGACTCTGCTCTTTTGAGACTCCAGAATTTTTCTGCAAGTGTGCAATGCTTAAGTTGTACAGCTCTTTGCTCTTGCACCCCTCCTCGCTGTCCCAGCTAGATCCATAACCCTTATGACAAATGCCGAACCATCCAGGAGCCATGCACACGGTGGAGATAAAAGCATGGGCCATTAAAACCTTGGTGGCAGCTCTTAAGAGGCTTCTCTGAGATACTCCAGTAGCACAGGAATGAGTCGTCAGTGACAAGCTGTCACTCTTGGCCATTGCCTTCATTGCTGTGCTTTGCACAGGTTCTTGTATATCTTCCCAGAAGTTGGAAGAGTGCCAAGGCTCAGGCTCTGGGCCAGGTTCTAAGCTCCATATGGCAGTGGCAGTGTAATCCTATGCCTGTCCCACCAGCTGCGGGGAAATCACTGATGCCCAGCCCCTATGGCCCATCCAGTGATCTGCACCACAACCTGCAAACCCCATCTGCCTTGAGCTGCTCAGCAACATGGAGACCTCTCATCTCATGTAAGCTCATCACTCCCATAGAACAGCAACAGTGGCATTCACAGTACTGTAAGGATAAATGTCTAGGACTAGTCTCTGTTTTTTCCCCCTTCGTTTTCTAAAGAAGAGGCCAAGATCAAAAGCCTTAGCTCAATCAGTCAGGATTTAATCAAAAGAAGCAGTTGAGCACATGCCTTATGTTAAGCAGATAAAGGATTATTGCTGATTTCAAGGAGATAACCACATGCTAGAGCAGGGACTCCTATCTGGTTCGTGGCAACCTTGTATCCCCCTGTCTGTCTGTAACTTGTACTGCTTCATCCTGTCGTTTGCTTTAGAGTAAAATGAATGTGCTGCCTAATCAAAAATAAGCAGATAAAGGTATTAATAACACCAAAGACTTGTTGCTTTGAGACCAGCTTTAAACAAAAGAGCAGGCAGAATTGAAGCTGACAGAAAGGCTTTGTGTGACTTCAGTGGGATTTCCAATGGACATTGTATCATGGTCTCCAAACAACCTGTCATCTCAGAACTTCTGTAGTGAGTCAGAAGAATTTGTTTTTTCACTCCTTCCGTGTCATATTGGGACGCACATGCAAGAGCCATGTGCACAAAGGCTCTCAAGGGGCTGATACTGAATATACAAAGAGCACATCTACATCCCCAGCAATTACTAGTTTTGAGATCTTCCACTTAGCTGGAGGTTAGTGTGTATCAGAGTATATGCTGTTTGCATAATATTTATATAATATTCTGTGATCAAAGATTATTGCTACATGCAAGACAGCTTCATCAAACTGTTTTCTGGTGAAGCCTTGTTTCCACTTGTAAATGTATGTGCTGCCTTCATAGTTGTTTCTCTGTTAATGCCACACAACCAGAACCTGAACCTGAATCCCTTTTCCTAAAGGCAGAAATAGTGGGTCTGGGAGAAGTCACAGGGTTAACATCCTAACTTACAGGCTTGGTTTACCTTTAATTGAAGTGGGTGTCCTCAGCAAGTGGCTTCTCCCATTAGAAATGATCTTCTGCCAGGAATCTATATTCTGTCATACCCAATTATGCACCCTACTAATCAACAGAGAACTTGGTAGCACCCCGACATGGAGAAGTCTGCATCTGTTCTAAATCCTGCCCTTCTAAGCAGGATTACTGCCAAACACTGTGAAGATTGCTTAGCTGGGTACAAAACATGCTGTACCCAAGCCAAGGAAGGGAGGTAATTCTGCTTTTATTTGAGCGAGCTTATTTTATTGGATAGGAGGAAGTAATTGAATTATATACAATAAAATATGGTTCTCTGTTTTTAAGAAAAACATCAGCAAGTGCTATCTTACACAACCTCCCGAAGCAATAGAAGAATGCAAAAGTCCTCAGTAGCTCAAATACATCAGATGCTTTCCTGCTTCTCTGGAAGTATTATTAGGTGTATTTTAGACCACAGTAGCAGTCTTCTATCAGCTCATTTATCAAATCTGTCAGGATTTAAAATGCTTAAGCATATGCTTACCGTTGAGCACATGAGCATTATAACTGATCTCAATGAGACTACTTAAAGTGTTTTGTGGAACATTTCTTGCTGTTGTCTAATCCCCATGCCAGTAGTATAGCCACATACATCGTGATTGTGTTTTGTTTTTTTTTTTTCTCCTGGTGCTGTCCTCAATATTTCTGTGTTTATAGGCCACCTGGGTCCCTGGGAAGGCTCTATCACTGAACTAGAGAAGATGCTGAGGAAGTCCACAAGACTACAAACAGCTTTCTGGATGAAGGCAGATTAAATAGCTAAGGGTTTGCATTTTTTGTTGTTGTTGTTTTTTCCTCAGAAAAGAGGTGGCTATGCGAAGATATGACGGAGGAGATGTGCAAAACAGAGGAGAAGTGGGGACAGCTGTTCAAGAGCTAGGAGGTATTGTGTGAAAGTAGTGGGCAAAAGGTTTAAAGTTTGACTTCCTTGTAGAGAAAATACTCTGTGAATACAGAACATTGTGGAAGCCAGAAGTGTAAGTCATTTGAACATGAATTCAACAATTTCAAGTAAGAGTAGTCCACTGAGTATGACAAGAAATGCAACTGCAGATCTGACCACCATAAAACTGAGACTGGTGGCAAGCACAAGGACCCCCCTGGTCTGCAGGTATTCTTCTTGTGTGCTGTGTTCTGTAGCTGTGGCCTTGATGCTGCTCTGCAAGTTGCATTCTGCCATTTTGAAATGGCTGCACTGTGGTTTGCTGTGGTTTGTTTGGTTTGTTTTCATTTTTGTAAAGGGTTAAGCCTCACCTGGAGCCCTCTGACTCCTCCCAAGGGGTGGTCTGACCTTTTCCCAGGTGTCATGGTTAGCCCCCTCCCACTTTCTGCTAAGGACTTTGCTATAAAAGGGGAGACATCTTGTCTTCTCTCTCTCTTCTGCCCTGACTGCCTGAGCAGCTCCTTGCTGCTTCTGCTGCGGGACTGCCACGTGCTCAGCTGAGATGTGGAAAGACACCACCATTTTATTTGGAACTCTTAGCTAACTGCCTTTTATCACAAAAGAAGCCAGCATCCTGCTTCATCCAACATCAGAATCATCCATCCCAGCATTTGGACTCAATTGCCTTCCATGGGTTGTATTTCTATTTTGTGTATTTTGTTCCCTTTCTTCCCTGCCACTGTAATTCTTCCTTGTTTCCCCATATCCTGCATTCTGGTTTGCCTTTTTCCCCCTACCTTCTGTAAAAACCCTTTTACCTCCTATTTATTGTTAAAGTTTTATATCTTTTTACTTTCAAATTGAATTGAGTGTTTATTGGGCTTTTGGGCTCAGGGGTAGCTAGCTTAAACCAAATACAGTTTTATTATTGTTTTTTGGTTTGGTGGGGGGATTGGTTTTCTTTCAAGATGCTAATTATTCTAAATTGTAGGATTCCATTTTTCCCCCTCCCTACCCCCATACTAGTGGCAAAGTATGAGCCAGTCATCCATTCCTCTTCCCCATGTGGTCAAATGACAGTGGCTGAGAAGCTGGTACAAAACTGGGTTGATAGAAGCAACTTTTAGCAATTCAGGTGAGTTGTTACTGTGCCAGCCAGACTGTGGCTTTTCGCCAAAGGTTCCAAATGTCTTTCCAGTTTGCACTGAAGTTTGCAGGTCTGCTTTGTTTACAGCAGGGTGGGAAGCTCCTGAGTATTTCTGAAAATGAGATGTGTGTCCCAAAGGGAGATTATATAAATATTACATCTGCTTAATAGACTGTTCCTATCCTTGGAGATGTCATGTTGGTATTTTAGCTCTCACTGTGTTCATGCAGAGTTGTGTGTGGATTTTGAGTAACGTGGCTTGTTATGGTTTTGGTTAAATGCTGAGACTGCTTGTGGAGCTTATAACTCCATCGTGGTTTTACACTGTTATTAACAAGTAAGTGGCTCTCTAGGCTGGCAACGCAGCAGGGAATGCCACTGCAGGCACAAGGAATCAGTCTCCCAACAAAGTTCAGTGAGGTGCTGCTACGTGTACAAGTGACCAGCAGGCTTTACCTGGGCTGCAGCTATTCTGAGGCTCTGTTCTAGTTTTCCCTTTACCATCATGAAATGATTATATCCAATGGAGATATTTCACATCCGAGATGCACCTTCTTATCACTGGAATAATTTGCAAAACGTCTCATTCTTAAGCGGGGGGATAAAAAAAAAAAGAAAGGAAAAAAAAAAAAAAGATCCAATTTAGAAAAAGTATGCCTCTGCTTGCAACAAAGTCCTTTCAATCTGCATTTAAATAAAGGTATTGACTGTGTAAAACACAAGGCTGCCCAAGGCAGAACATAAATAGTGTTTGCCAGGTATGGTGTTTGATGTGGGCTTCCACGTAAGGTATTGAAGGCACACGTCGGTAAATTCTGAACCTGCCAACTCTTTCCTGTGCAGTGTCACTCCAGTCTAGTTAGAGTGTATTTAGAAAGTAGCTAAACACACTTTTGTGGAAATCATTAAATAACATAGCAATTCATATGTTTGTAGCAGACAGCCTTTAATGCACGTTATTAACTGAAAATAAAATCTCAGCATTTATCTTATGTTATTTTATCTTTTAAAAAACCAGATGCCCAGTATGACTGAGAATATAATACCCTAAAGTTTAAGACTGGTTTGTAAACACACTCCCCAGTGTCTACTATTGATCTTTTGCTATTTTAATGCATTTTTACTGACCGACATGTCCTGTGGTAAAGAATATTGCCTAAATTAGTTATCTGATTGGTTCTTTTGATTAATGATGGGACTGTGCTTCATTACACATGACAACATGATCAGAATAATCACTGCAACCATAGAAGTTGGGACTGGCATTTTTTATTCCTTCATTTTTAAAGTTCATTTATAAAATTATTTAATGTATACGTCCTAAGTTGTAATTTATTTACATGACACTTTTTTCGATGGGAACTGTTGTACTGTGTCACAAATGGCTAAGAAAACAAGGTAAACTAGATGTACAAATCAATGTCTTCTGGCTCAAGGGGAAAAAAACATAATCAAGATTCAAGAGCTGACCTTGTCCAAAGTCCAACTTGTCACACAACAAACAGTGAGGTGCCCGACAAATCACTGGGATCAGCAGGATGTATTCAAAGGAATGTTTAAATGATATTATTCCTTGCTGAAGTTCTTACCAAAACCTCAAGAATCCTGTGTGTTGGGGCAAAATCTGAATCCCCCAGAGTCAAGCTCAGGGCTGGCACACTAGAGCAGGAGGAACACTTGCCCAGAACTCCAGTGCTGAGCTGTCAGTGGAGCTATATGTCTTGGGCAAGCATCGTCTCCATCAGGTACTTCTCGGTGTTTCTGATGGGACTGTTCTAGAGCAACTAACCTGCAAACCCACATGAGGGTTGTGCACAGGTCTCCAGAACAAAAAAGTTTCTTCATTAAATCCCAGAGCCGATATGAGCAAGCACAAACAACTTTCAACCATGTGTACTTAACTTCTGCAAAATCAAACCATATTTGACTCTCTCTACGTAGAGGACCAAGACCAGATGTGTTGCTTCCTGTCATCTTATCCCTGTGCTATCTGCCATAGTTTATAGCACCTTTACGTGCTTTAAGGTTCTTGATTGCTTTTCAGTAGGTCATTCTGGGATTGATCTTTTTGAATTTATAAGGACATACATGCCACCTTATGTCATCTTGATGAATGATTCAAAATTTTAAATGGCAATTCAACATTTAATGTTTTGAAAAATGTTTAAATGGTGTCACGCACAGAATAAATGGCAGCTTTCATTTTCTTTCTTCAAAATTCCCTGCCAGCCTGTTTACATGATGTTGACAGACATTTTAGTGTTTGCCAGAGAAATAATGTGAAGGGTTGGATACTTGCCATAAAATGTTTTTCTCTCTATGGCAAGAGTTTAAACAAATGTGTGCATGCACAGTACATACACACACATATATTTTAAACATATTTCCAAACAAAAAAAATGTTTGTTTGCCATTATGAGTACAGAAATGCATCTCCAAGCAGGACTAGCTCCAAAAGAGGTAGAGACTTGAAGTTCAGGGGCATCAGAGCCTGACTGACTCCTGACTGATTCCAATTCATAGTGTACAGTGTGATACAGGAGCAGTCAGACAACATCCATTTAACCCTCAAATTATATTAAATTCAGATGCAACAACTAAAGAGTGTGTTTGCAAATGGAATACTTTTCTTCTTATTGTACCATTTTTATTATGCTCTGCCTCTCTTCAAGACCTCGTTGTACTGGCTCCATATAGAACGTTATCTGCATATAAAAGTAAATGTCTCTACAGATTTAGGGCCCAATCCTTTATGGGCTTTAAATGGACCTTAGCATTGCTGCAATAGATTTTCTTCCTGAGACTGCAAGAGGAAGGCTGATATTTGTTGTGTGTAGTAAATGTGAAAGTTTAATATGCCAATAATTCCATTTCCATGAAATAACTATGGATTTAGGATGTTGCTCTGGGTTAATTTTAGCTTGCATTTAAACATCCATTTTGTGGCTAACAACATTTGTCTAATTATGGTGGCATACTAAGCTTTTGTTTCCTGGAAAGAGATTGCTACTGTATGAAGTATGTTTAATCATGGTTAAACACTCCTTGACTTCTCATGTTGGTTCTGGCTGTTCAAAAGCCTGTGTGGTGTTACCTTCAAACGTAGGTGTCTGAAGCATTGGTAATTCTTTTCCAAAAGGAATTCCAGATGATGGATTGATACATTGAGCTTGTGATTCTTATATTCCAGGATCGTTTTGTCACTAGCACAATAGAAATTGTGACTAATCAATGAGATGTCAGCTCTTCGGGGTTTTCCAAATCAGGACCCATCTTGAAAGCAGTTTCAACAACTGTATGGGCCACTGAGTTTTACTATTAATTGTATAGGAAATATTTAAAGATGTCAAAGGTTTCACATTGTCCTTAGAAAGTAAAATTTTAATTAGCAGATGTATGAATAGAAAAGAAAATGAGATATATTTTTCTAGAATTGATGAATATATTATATATGGAGCATGCAGCTTTAATTTCAGATGAGGAATATATGCAATTTTCTATTCAAAAGTTGTTTTCTATCAATACAAGCAGATAATTGGCTATGCTAGTTGAATCTCTGTGTATGTGTGTGTTACTTAAAAGATACAGGATTTTCTGAAGCTCACTGTATTAGGCTGCAGCCTTTTACACATTATGGGACTGAAGCATGTAAAATGGATGTTGAATATGCAAGTTATATGTTGATCTGATTAAATGAATGGAGAATCGCCCAATGCAATCAACTGAAATAGTCAACAACTTCATGTGGAGCTTGAAGGGAATGATCACCTTTAGGCTGCCAAGCCCATGATGCAACTTTGCATTTGCAATAATGCTTGCCTCTCTCGCATTAAAAAACATACATGTATAGTGTTTTTTGTAATGGAGTAATACTAGTCCATCAAAGACAGGCATGTTAGAACTGGAAACGCAACAATTCCCACTATACAGGAATGTTAAATGTTGGATGAAAGGTTTCAAAGTGCTTGACTCAGAATGCATGTTAAAAAAAAAAAAAAAAAAAAATCTATATTATTTCATCATTTTATTATTTGTTTATTTTCCCTAAAAATAAAATGACTTAAGTGTGCGATGCTATTTACTTGTATTTTAAAGCCTCGCGTAATATTATACAGTAGATTGAAATGCATACTTATGTCTTTTTCTTTCATTGGACAGCTATGCTAAAGCAAATAAAATCAAACACATACATTGCCTTTCAGTGGCGTGCAAACTGTAAGTGATGGGAGGAAAAAGCTGCAGCCATTCCGCTGAATTCTATTATTGACAACAGCAGAAGTAAAAAAAATTAGAAAACAAATTCCTTTTTAAATAAAATGAAGTAAAAGACCTACATTGCTTGGAGGAAATGCTAATTGAAAATACCTTGCTAATGCTAGCTAGTCACAGGAAGGAAACATTAAGTTATTATTTTTAATAATGTTTACAAGTATATCCAGCCATTTCCAGCCAGTGAAAAATGTTAGCCTTGGTAAAATGTGGCAGTGCTACTTTTCACTGGTGATGCTGCTCATCTTCTCTCTGATAGCAATCATTAATTTTATTTTTTAACCCAGTCTTCAAATGAAGACAGATGAGCAGGAGAGTTTTAAATGCAAGCTGCTTATGTTCAGAAAAATGGCTGCTAGATTACAGATCACTGTGCCTAAGCTGAGTCCAGTGACTGTTTGGAAAGGGGGAAAGGAAAAAGCAAACAAGTATTAGGTGAGCAACAAACAGGCAGGCCTGTGAGGAGCCACTGAGGGCAAAGCGTGCATGTATATGGGTGATGTCTCTGCCTGTGTTTTGGGATGTGAAGGGAGGAAAAGGAGGAGATAAAGGAGTCCTGCACAATGGTACAGCAATCAGATTAATTTCCTAATTGCTATGGTGACCAGCAGATATTATTATTGTGAATTACTCTTGATAATTTTAGTGTTATATATTCTTCATTAGCACTAAGAGGATTGTTAGAGACCAAATGTGTAATAAATTGCATCACTGGTAGCATCATTTAACATCTTTCTATTTGTTGTTTCAGTGTCATCAGAGCTGTCTTTTCAATCAAGTGTCAATGAGCACAATGTAGTTTCTATATTTTTTAAACTGTGACTTTTAATATTCAATAGCTTTACCTTGATTGGTTCTTATCACAGACACTGGATTTGTCTTGTTCCTAATGCTCACAAGGCTGATGCTTTCAACCTGATCCTGCCCACGGTGAGCAGCACTCGTTATTTGGATACATTCTTTTTTTTCCCTGGGTGTCATTTCTGTGTCCCTGGAAACAAAGAGGCAGGGTAATAGGAGAACGGTGTAAAGGGTAGTTAAAACTCTCCTAATTTAGTGAAGTAGAGTTCATAGCTGGCCAGCCTCTGGAGCTGGTCCCATGCTGCCGAGGTCTTGCTTTGGAAAGGCCTCCAAAATATCCTGTTGTTCATAGTAAAAGTCCTGTCCTGTTCAAGGGGGACTTTAATTTTAAAAGTTAGGAACTGATGGGATTTGGTCAACCCTTCATCCTGAAAGGATGGAGGGGCAGATCTCGAACCTTTAACTCCACTCAGATACAGGAGTCTGGTGCCTGCAGTCACTGTGAGCAGGCTCGCTGCAGGCTCCTCTAACGTGAAATTTTTGATCAGTTCTTGTAAGGAGCTTTTCTGGCTCAGGGTTGGAATAAAGACAGAATTGAACATGCCTCCTCTATACTTCAGGGTTTTCTGCCAGCCCAACTGCTCCTGGGGAGTGACCTTGTCTTTAGAAATTAGGCCTTTCGTTACAGTCCCTTGTAAGGAGTTGAGAGAGGATTAATTGGTTTGCTCACTGCAGTTTCTGGAAGTATCTTACATTTTTCACTGGAAGATGACTCTGGAAGTACTTTCCTATGGTGAAACAAATCCCTGCCAAAATAAAATGATGAATCCTGAATATTACTGGCAGCATTTCATGCCAATTTTTGAACAGTTGATTTCTATCCATACCTCTGTTGCCTATCTGTCAGTGTTTTACTTCTCAGCTGACCATTGGTACAGGAAGCAGAGGTACAAGTGTCCTGAACTCCCCCAGGTCTCATGTGGGAGACATGAAATGAACTCAGCAGAAACTCACTGCACCTTCAGGGCACATGCATGTCTGGCATACGAAACTGGGACTGAGAATAGCTCACTGAAAAAAAGTATATAGAGAATGTAGAGCAAATTGAAATGTTACTTAAGCCTTTTTTCCTACACAATTATGGCGCCTCTAACTGGGATAGCACTGAAAAAAATTATTGAATTTTTAACAGTTCACTAAGATGTCCCATCACAAGGATGAAGCTACCTGGTAGACACCCTGCTGAACCCAACTGAGGTTTGGCTGTCGTGGTACCCAAGGTAGAAGGTACTCTGCCCTTGGCAATGAAGATGGCAGGGCTCAGCTGGCCAGGGAATGACTGCAGCTCCTTGGGACAACAGCAGCCAGACAATTTCTTCAATGCTTGACCTTGAAGAGATGTAATATCTGAGAGATGCCTAAGAGCTCTCAGCATATTTATGTGTTAGTATTAGTATTGAATTCAATAACCCATGGATATTTAACTCCTGTTTGGACTCTCTTTCCATGCTTAGCTGAAAGGTGATTGCCTAGTGCAAAACCAGCCTCAGCAAGGTGAAACCATCTTCTGGCTGACAGTGAGTCCTGGCCAGCGGCAGCTTGCTTGCATTTCTCAGAAGGTGAGTCAAGAGGTAGAGAGAAAGTTAGAGTGGTGGGAGGGGTGCTTGGAGCTAACGAAGGCCTTCAAAGTAAGAATGATGTTAGAGGGTGTCAGGAGGCAGAAGGTGCCAGCTGTCTGACAAAAGAAATATCATTACTCACTATTAAAGAACACTCCAGATGCTTGATATAGTCATGGGTGTTCTGAATTTTTTTTTTTTTTTTATTTTTTTTAGCAAAGCTTTTAGCCTGCCTACAATGTTGTTTTCTGGAGGCAGGGCCAAAAACTGTGAGCTTTTGTTCAAGCAAACGGACCACGAATCTCATGAGCAAAACCTTATCTTACTGGATGTAGAGTGGTGGTTGCCTCTTCAAAATACAAAAATCCTCTTCACATTGTCTTATTCCTCCAGGACATCATTACTAACAGGGACAGATTGCGCAGATACTCTCTCAGCAGTCCAGGGTGGGAGGAACATTTGCTCTAGGCACTCTCCAGTGTTTCTGCATCATAGATCTCTCTTCATCTCCACTCTCTTCCTTGCCTTTATAACGAGCTAATGGACGACTGTTACTCATGCCTAGAGATGCATTTGTATCAAGAAAAATGGAAGCATGAAAAAATGAATAAGTTCATCTGTTAACTTTCATTGGCAGAAATGTTGTAGCGAACTGCACTTGGACAGTAGGAGTCCTCTTAGATTTTAGAAGTGCAGGGTGATTGAAACAGAATAGCAAAAATATGGTATGGAAAGAGGACTGCTGAAATTAAACAGGTTGAAAGTTGTCTGGCAGCTCCAAATACAGAAGAGAAGTATAGCCCTAGAGTGCAGCAAATTTAATCTTTGAACAGGTTTATTGTTTTATCAGGTTTTTGTTTAAGAAGGGTTTCATTATATATAACATAGAGATAAATTTCTATATAGCAGATTTATTCAACAGGTTTATTCTTTTAACAGCCCTCATTGTATTTCAGCAGTTGGTGTGTGGGGTCTTATACATCAAGCAAGTTTATTGCTTTATCAAGGATGAATTTTAAGAAGTTTTCTTAATAATAGAAGATGTGTGGAGATTTACATGTAGTACATTGTTCTATTTGGTGTTTGAGCTGTTTTACCTAATGTAAGCTACATTGTCACTGTGTGACAATGCTGCCAGAAATGGTGGTAATTTTTCTGTAACTCATATTATCTTCCCACCACTGTAATGGATCTCAATTTGCCATCTCAGTGTTTTAAAAAACCCTTAAAAGTCCAAGTACAACTACCCTGACTAAATTGTCTCTGTAAATTAGAAGAACAAAGTGAGGTAAAAAGCAGTATTGACATTAGTAAGTAAATGGACTGTGGGGAAGTTGTTTTGATAAAAATTCAGTCCTTCTGGACTAGAGGAGTTACAAAATCTCCTAAATCGGAAGGAGGACTTCTTCTTGCATTTGCAGCGGGGACCTAGCTGTGTTTGGTATCATTTCAAATTTTTGATCCAAAAGTTTCCCTCCAAAAATATCCATTAGTGATTATTCAATCTCAAAACCACTTTTGGAAATTAGATCTACCAGTGGGAATGGCATGGAGATGGAGGCAGCTGTCCCTGAACTGTGGTTCTCACTAAGAAAAGTAATTAAGGAGCATTTAGTGTTTACGGCGTTTTGAGAATTGTTTTAATCTTTCTGCTTGTAAGAAGAAAAGTAATATTTAAAAAAGTCCTTTGAGATGCAAAGTTGGTCCCTATAAACGTTATTTTTCTATTTGTACTTTTACAGCATGCATTTCAAATCGAGCTGAATCTCGCTGATTTGTTACAACGACAAAAAGGAAAGATCTATCGCAAATTTCTCTACGTTATGAAGTAGCAATTAATTTGTAGAGCTGTTTCAGTGTTTGCTGATGAAATGTTTTTCATTTTAAAAAATGATGATTCATCATAACTAGCTTGTTTATAGATAAAAGTTAATCTAAATTTATTTGTCTCTGAGATATTGGGGAGAAATCTTTGAAATTTGGTTGAATGACAACTTGTATGCCTCCAGTTTAGATAAAGAGGATTTCCTTTAGAAACCTAAACTAATTAAAACAGATTTTAAGTGCTTCAGAATGCATAGTTCATTTATTTTGTACCGAGTTTGTTTTTTTTTTTTTTTTTTGGCACTTGGGTTCACAAATACATTTGAGAGCTTAGATTTCTACCATGGTTTAGGACAAGACATTTCTTCATATCTCAAGTTTTTATGGGTAAGATTCCTAGCACTACTAAGGCAAAAGTATGGAAAGAAGTATTCCTCATCAAAATACTCAACGGCAGTTTTGTAAATTTAATCTTTACATCTAGCAGTTCCCATTTTCCTGATATCTTTATTCACAAGTGGTCCTCACCCAAGGAATAGTAAAAGCCATTCATGGTAAAAGGATACATGCAGTACGAAGTGGAAAGTTGAAGCCTTTATTGGCCCAGTTATTGCAGGCAGTATATATTGTTTTGCTGCTCTCTCAATAAAACTTTTCTGAGCGGTGGGATGCTGCCATCTTGAAGGTGAAAGCTGCTGTATTTATTTATTTATTTGGGAAGGCAACCCTAGCCATGTCCTAGTGTACAGCTTGTATTTAGACTTGTAAAACCTTTACCCTGAACGCATGATTTAACAAAATGTGATCCGTACAATGAAAGAGTTGCACTTCTGTGGGCTAATCATACAGCTCTTCTCACTGATGCTAGTATAGAAGCTCTTATTCGTAAAGACTAATTTGATTGACATCTGGTTGATATTCTGTGATGACTTTGACATACAGCCTATCTGGTTGACAGGTGCATTGGGTGTGCTTTACAGACATAGATGGACTTTTAAAATATTTTTTTCTGAGGTAATGGTCTGGATTAGAGAATCTGCTGTTCCTCCCAGTGTAACTGTTACGTCTGGCAGCTCTCAGCTGATGAAATACTCTAGCTCAAGACCACTTAGAAAAGGAAAAAAAAAAAAAAAAAAAAAAAAAAAAGAAGGAAAGAGGCTGACACTTTAGATGAAATGGTGGGTCTGATAAATTCAGTGAGAATTTTGTCACTGCCTTTAGTGTTGCCAGGAGCTATGGCAGATCTGCCTATTTGAAGACCCTTGGGTAGACGAGGAATTTATGCTTAACCTTACTCCTGCTCTCCAAACACAGCCCCACTGCATACTGCTCTTTCTCCTTGCTTTGCTGACTGGGTGTAGTTCATCTTTTTGCCAAATGTTTTTCATTGACATAATGCCGTTAGCTTTAGCGTGGTTATTTACAGCTTCAAACACAGGAGTTGACACATTAGGTGAAATTCCTGTGGCATTTTTATTCTGGAGGTGGGAAGGAGAGGTTAATTAATTCTCTGTGTTTTTTAAAGGTGAGGTTCTCAGACCCAAGTGTTTGCTATTTGTTGGTATTAGTTCTACACTTCAAAAAAGCCCTTGGTAACTTCATGCAACACTGTGCTGGTTTCTTTCCCTGAACCTCAGGCTTTTCATTCAACAGGCAGGTTTCAGAATGGCAAGGTCTGTTTTCCAGTTCATGAAACTAATAAGCCGACACTGTTGAGTTCTGGTATGCCATTGGTGGTGCCTTTCAGAACGTTTCCTTGAATGTAATGATGCATAGAACTTAAGTGTGGATCTAGCATGATGACTCTGGTATGTAAGGTGCAGTGATGGCAGCATGCAAGGTTACATCAGCACTGTGAACCAGCTTCATACTGTTTCTTCTCCATAGCCTCATAACCTTCCTTCTCCCACGCTTCTAAATTGCTCTATGGAGATGATCCATTAAGGATCACAATAAAGCTTGAACGTTTGAATAACCTTTGAAATTATTGACAAGTCGGCCCCAATGGGCTGCCTAAGAGCCTAATGTAGAACAAGAGATCGATGACAGTGCTGCAGAGACAGGATCCAGACTGCAGAAGCAAGGGGATATGTCATATGGTTTTTGTATGCTGCCACTGGAGCACAAATATAGTAGGAAAGATGCACTGTTTGAATGGACCCTGCTTTTCTTCTCAAGTTCATTTGACAGATTAACTTCAGCTGGTGCCTTCCCACAGTGGGGACTGTGATTTTTTTATTTTTTTTTTCAAACTTCAGCACAAAGTCACTAGAGATTATAACCCAGTCAGGACTTGCTTGGAGTTTATGTTGCTTGAACCTGGAAGCACCTTGTCGTCTCACCAAATTCACCCACCACGTAAGGAATTTATTCGAAGACCATGTGTGATCCCTGCTTGCCATCACAGGAACAGGAACATCTATAGCTATTGTCTAAAACATCCATTCAGACACAAATTAGCTTCATGTTGTTTCCATTTCAAAACTGGGGAAGAAACTGTTTTGTTTTGTTGTTTTTTGTGGTTTTTTTTTTCAGAATCAGTTCTAAAATCAAAATCCCCCAGCATGTAAGTCAAGCTCATTTTATTATTCTTTTTTCCATTCTTGTGAGAACTGAAGTTCTTGAGTGTAAACATTTCCATAGGAGCAGGAGCCCTGGACCAATGGAAGGGGCCATGTTCACCTTGCTTTCACTCTGATTTTATTGGGCCATCCAGGATAGCTGGTTCTAACATGCACATGGTTAAAAACTAGGTAACAAAGCTAATTTATTAATGTTGCTACTCTCTGCTCTCTATTTAGCAGAGTTTATTAATAAAACTCAGAAGTTCGGTAGCCTAATGCTCTTTCAAGCCCCAGTATTTTCTATTATCTGATAAATGCAGCCCACCCAGATCTGTTTGGCACAACAGTGACCTCTAAAGGCTCGTTAGATTAATGGTATGGCCAGAGACATATCTGGCTTTAATTCTTATTTAAAGGTAGACGTGTGGCTCTGTATTGGGTATTACACCCTTCATGCTGAGCGCATCTTCAGAAAGGTCAGCTCTTGGAAAGATCTGAAAGCCCACTCCTTTTCCCTTGTGCTGTGTAAAGGCACCTGACCTTTCAGTGATCCTAATTTTTCTTCCTTTCCTCTTCCCTCCACCTTCTCTCCAGCCTATTATTTATAGAAGTGGAAGGGACCTTCCCCATCTCCCCCTTTAGAAAAAAAAAAAAAATCAAAATGTTTTTAAAAATAATAAAGCAAAGTCAGTGACGATGCAAGTTAAAATCTAAGTTACCTTGGTATTTCATGAGGAACCTTCTCTTCTCAGAGCAATCCCGTTATGTAAAATTTGCAGCTGGGTGTCTTGTGCTCAGCCTTGCACTGGGAGAAGTCAGCCAATGAAATTTACCGAGCTTTGTCTCTTGAGCCCAGCAGCAGCATAGCAGCCATCATTGCTCATGCCTACCACATTGCTGGAATCCAAAGAGGTCCACTAGCATATACAGACCCACAGGTATTCCATGAGGATTGAGATTCATACATAATCCTCATGTTTGTGAAGCAAATCGCCTTGACGCCAGCCAAGATGCAGATGGACTCTAAAGCCTGCTATGGCAGAGGATTTGAACTTGCTCTGCTTCCAATGGGCTGCTAGTGAACCTGGGCTTTCCCCTGCTCAGCAGAGGATGAGGAGACCAGGGAAGCTCTGGCTTCCCAAATCCCTCCAAAAGATGGGCAATGCCTGCACCATGAGCAGGGTGTTGTGGAAACATGTAGCCCACATTTGGTCGAGAAGACTTGAGAAGGGGCAGAGGACTCATCACTGAAAGAGCAGGTGTGAAACCACATTTGATTTTTTTCCAGCTGTGCTCACAGGACCAAGGTGTGATTGAGTAGCAGTGCCTTGAGCACCTGCAATGCCCCAGGGACTGATGGGCCTGAGGACTTCAAACAGGTTAGTGTGCTGGCAGCATGTGGGGACTTGTGGCTGTTAGAGATGAAGAGGGCATGATCTCTCCATTACTTTTAGTAGATTAAATGTAAGTTGCATACACTTGGGTTTGGTTTTGGTGGTGTGTTGTTTTTTTGTTTTGGTTTTTTTTTTTTTTAACTTCAATTAAAACCTACATTTCAGGTTCTAGTGTCAAGAAACTGGAGGTTTTGTGAAGCGGATACAGATGGAAAGAAGAAAGCCCAGAGGAAGAGGTAAGGGAAGATAATGGTTTAGTGGTGGTTGAAATAAAGCAGA
This sequence comes from Psilopogon haemacephalus, assembly GCA_013396835.1. Taxonomy (NCBI): domain Eukaryota; kingdom Metazoa; phylum Chordata; class Aves; order Piciformes; family Megalaimidae; genus Psilopogon; species Psilopogon haemacephalus. The sequence goes on along the minus strand of VWZI01002903.1, from coordinate 281,779 downwards.
GCAAGTGGAGTGTAAATATGAGTAAAGGGGCAAAGTGAGAAAGGGGACCATGAGGACCTGGAGGAAATAGGAAAGGCTCAAGTAATTGCAAGATTTTAAAGAGAGCTGCAGTGGGCAGGAGGCAAAAGTTGAAGCAAAACCTGTGACCCTACCTAGACACCTTAATTATCACTGTGGCTTTCCAGAGGCAGATTGTACATGTTTCCTGTTCAATTGCCTTGCTGTCCCTTTCCCCAAACCACTTTACCTCTGTTTCTAAAGGGGAAGCTTTTTTTTTCTTTTTTAATTGAAAAGTAACCTGTTTTTGGTAAGCCCATTTTCTGTCAGCAAGAAGCTGGTTAGCTCTTTGGTTGGGTCCACATTCCTGGGAATGAGCACTAATTGATATTTTTTTTTCTTTCTTCCAAATGACTGCACACCAGGAGCTTGTCTTTCTTCTGATACAAGTCCAAACTGAAATGCAGTTGGAGGTGGTATCCCTGCGTGGGCTTTTCAGTTATAACACTTTTATCATGAACTACTTTGCCCTTTTGGCACAGTCCTGATGGCACTCTTTTCTTGACAGTTTTCCTCCCAAAGGGTTGTTCTCTGCCACTCGGTGAGGGGATTTGCTGCTTGCTTTTCTAAGGAGCTGCTTTCAGCTGGGATTAATAAAAAGATCTTTCTATTCAGTTTGACCAATTTAGCCATAGCAAGATTGAGAGAAACATTCTACAGGTAAGATTGTATTTCCAGAATTTCTCTTTGGACCTCACAAGAGCACCCTTTTGCCCAGGTTTGGGGAAAGGACTTGATTCAGAACAATGAGATTCCACTGGAGATTTATCATGTGCCTGGTGACAAGGAGCTGGAGAATTATCTAATATTACTCAAAAAGAGCACACAATGCATGCAAAGCTGTTCAGAAACAATATTAGCCAGACTCATTATTAAAAACCTAGAATTCAAAGTGCGACTGCAGACAAAAACGTAGCTTGAGAGGATGGGAAGGAAATGAAACACCCTTTGCTTTAAAGTACCCATACAAAAATGCTTGGGAGAGAGAACTAGCTCCACTTTACAGAAATAAAACTGACCAGTGAGAGATGTGAGGAAGAAGATGCTGTTTGAATTGCTTAGCAAAGCACGTCTGGATCTGAGAAGTGGGTTCAGCTCTTGGCTGTCCTACCCAAAGAGAGCTGCATGCACCCCTAGCATGCTGAAAGTCCCTGCTTATGGTGGCAGCCATATGCATAGCCACATGCAGTACCACAGCAGAGGCTGGCAGAGGACAGCCCAGGGATGAAGTTGGTGGGGGTTTTGCCTGCGTAAGGAGTTGGGAGGCGTAGGGTTTGCGTCTGCATGATTAGCACTCCCTGTGACCAGGGGCACTTTGGATGTATCTCGCTGTGTTTATGTTTTTGGTTCTTGTAATGAAAATGAGATCCCTCGTGTAGCCTTCTGCCATTTTGCACGTCAAACTGAAAGTATATATGCTCGTTGTGGGTATTAGTGTCTCAGCTTAATGACAGAAGCCTCGGACAAATAAATCCATGTGCCATGGAGGATTTTCCTAATGAAACTGAAGTACAATACTGTTTACATAATGTCCTTTAGACTCTATTCAAAACAGTGAATGCTGGACGTCGTTGTTATCCACCAACACCAGCTAATATGGCCAGAAATGAAAATGTAATGCAAAGTGGCAGCTCCTTTTAACTTTTCTCAAAGTCTCTGTGTAGTGGCTCTGAGCATCCCTTCTGAACTTTTCCCCTCATGGGTGCTAGGTTGTTTTTTTTTCCTGGGGTTTTTGTGTGTGTGGGGTTTTTTTGGGTTTTTTTTTTTTTTTTTAATATATTGACATTACAGCCCTTGGAACAAGGTCTTCACTCCTTTTCTCATTTCAAGATCTTGTTTTGGGAGAGCTCTAACACCTGTCCACTGATCGCCTGCCAGTCTGCATCTGTGCCCAGCTGACAGAGCTGTCTGCTTTGACTAATGATGTGATTGATGGACAAAATAAGGAAGAACACACAAAAAAACATTTCTGTCTGGTCTGGTGTGTCAGCAAGCCTTCATCAAGTGGCTGCTGAAGGTATATTTTGCTGCATGCCTCATTACACAGTAATGGCATTCCCAGGCAAAGCTGTTTCTTTTCATGACACAAGACAGCAGGCAGCTTTATGGACTCTGGGCCTATCGAGCCTGGAGGAGAGAAGCACTAAAGAGTGGTCATTTCCAAAAGTGCCTCAAGTTGCTTTTTTGTTGTCATGAATTTAATATGAATCAACACAATATGAAATGAGCATGAGGAATTTTAGTGACTAGTCATTTTTTAAGACTGCTGTCTAAACAGCCATCAAGAAAAAAAAAAAACCCAACCAAAAAAAAACCCCCAACATTTTCTTCTACCAAACCTGTTGCAAAAAGAAGTCATCTGTCAATTTTATTACATTAAAAAAGTACACAGAGGCACATAGTCCAAACAAATGTCTGCTGCAGCGCTAAACATGTGGAAAACGCCACGTATCTGAAGCAAAAAAGAAGCCAGAAACTGGCAGGCTGAACGCAGTATTTAATAACTAAGATTTAAACGGCTCTCTCTGTAGATGTGTATGAAGAATGCTCTTGTGAGGTTCATGGATTATGTTTGAGGGCTGCCTGCTTCAGGAAACACAATAATTACGTGATAGCCTTTAGGCAATGTGACATGGAGCTGTGAAAGGGCAGCCACCAAAACTCCAATACACTTTTTGGCCAAACAGACTGATCCATGTAGAGAGGGATGCAGGTGGAAGGGAGGTTCCTCCCCTGTGTGTGGCAGCCCACCTCCATTTTCTCTTCTGCACAAAGATATGCCATTCACCTCCATCCTTCCTGCAGCTCGTTTTTGCTTGGTTTCTCCCTTCCTGTTGAAGACACATTACCTTCTGTAGAGGTTTTGCATTTTTAAATACTCCATTTCATGCAGAAAAAAAATGAGTTATGCTTCTTGACTAAAAATCTTTGGATTGTTTTCCTGTTTCTGACACAAGAGGTCTTTTACTGTGGGTTATTTGGAATAATTTGTGATTTTAATGAGTTGTGATTAGTTAAGAAATCATTCTCCATGCAATAAATACTACATAGTAAATTAGAAAATGTATACAAGTTCTTTATACCTACTTAAAGAGAGAAAAACATTGATGTAAATTCTTGTTATGACAAATGTAAAGGATAATCTTTTAAAGTGCTTTTAATTTACTGTAATAGTCAGAACCACTTTATTGATGCTTAAGAGTTCAGAAAAAAAATTAATACAGGATAATTCAAAGCAAATAAATAGCATGGTTAAATTCAGTATGGCACTTACTTACAGACACAATCATGTTACACTTAGGTATGGGTTAAAAGAATAATAATAGAAATACTATTTTTTTATTCAAGAATAAAAGACTTCTGCGTAGATGTGAGTAACCACAGGCTGTTAGCCTGCTTGCTCTAGTCTTGATACTAAATAAGGCAATTCAAGGCACAAGGGAAGAAGAAATTCTGTTGATTGAAAAGTTTAAACAAAGTAATTATTTTATCAAGAGCAGTAGGGGAGCCGAGTACCACAAAATACCAAACACCTGCAGGTTTCCAAGAGGCTCTTTGCTGAAAACCAAAAGCAGCTGGGTGGAGGAGAGGCCATTTTATCAGTAACCAATGGGTTTCTGTGCTCCACTGACCTTGAAGTCAATACCAGTGCCAAGTGCTCACTGTCTGCTGTTTCTTCTTGCATTATTGGTTTGAGAACCATAAAGATGTCAGAGATTTACTATAAATCACAACTCAGCGAAGTTTTGTTGTCTTTGTTCTTTTTAAAAAATATTTTTCTTTGCTTTAGCTGAGCCTGGGCACATTAATTTGTGAATTGTGGGTGAGTCATTAGCAGAATGTATCTTGTTACCTTTGCAAGGGATCTCTTCTGTCTTTTTAATAGGGAGCTTTGTGCTTCTGTGCTAATTTTGGTAATGCTGGTGGGCATGGTTGGGGTTGCTGGTAGGAGTATACAACGAGGCTCCCACAAGTAGGCTGTGGTGAGCCCAGAGGGGAAGGAAAACTATTTTCTTATCTTCCTTGCTGCTTCTGCTTCTTCTTNTTTTTTTTCCCCCACTTGGATTCAGTTTCTGCTTTGGTAAGAGAGACATTCCATTTGTTTTGGCCTCTTTTCCCTGAAGTTGGTGTGTGTGTCAAATTTGTCATGGTTTAATGGCTTACTGTATTTCCCTGCACTGGAACAACTAAACACATTTTCATTTAAGTTGGGATCTTTAAAGAATGATCATCTTACCCATCTGTTCAGAAAGCACAAAGATAAAAATCTGGGTCACAAAAAGGACTTGGAAAAATCCCCTGTACTCAATCAGTTTCTGGCAAGTGAATTTGTCTCATGACTTCAAGAGCTGGTGGAAAAAGAGAATTTAGCTACAAAAATATTCTTTTATCAGCTCTTTGCTTGGAGCCATGGCAAACAGGTTTCCAGTTTTGTAAATGGTAGCAAAGAAACTCAAAAGGATATTTAACCTTAGGTTATTTTCTTTAATCTTAGAAGAACCAGCCACCCGTTAACATGCCTATATATATATATTTATATATAGGAGCATACAATCTTTTCTTTCCTAATCAGGTTTGTATATCTAGCTTGATTGATTTTTTCTTTTTTTCCTGAATCTTTAATAATTTTTCTTCATGGTTTCTGCGTCCTGTCTAGGCTTTTCTTTCTATCCTCAGTACGTGATACAGTAGTTAAAGCCTATGGCTCTAGAAGGAATCTGCTTATTCTTCATTGTTTCTGACAGGGGAAACAGCTACATCTGAAGATCAGATGGTTTAATTACATGTCGTTTGGACTGGAGAACTGGAGGGGGGTGGGGGATGTGTTTGAGGTATTGTAATTCTTTTATAAGAATACATTTTTATAAGGATCATCTGTATAGAAAGAAAAGCAGGTTTTCTCCTTGCCTGCCTATTTTGAATGCAAGTCCTAGGACTGCAGTCTCTAGCCTGCTGAACTCAGCAGACTTTCACAAACCTTTGAACTACGAATCTGAATTTTTCTAGGACAAGTACTTTTCACTCCACTTTTATGAATGTTCCTATTGACTGAATTGGGAACTTGATGCATACAAGACTGTTAAATTGTGTCATGGTGGTTGAGCTGTGGTCCTTCTTCCTGATGAAATCACTGTGGCAATGCAAAAGGGATTTGGTTCTACAAGGTCATGATTGCTATGTCTGTATCTGTTCAAAGTGTTGTGAGATCCTCTTAATTGTTATTTATTAATATTTGTTATTATCAATATTAGTAATATTAATTAGTGGACAGAAGATAGGATTTAAAAGACAAAGTCAGTATGTGGTGGCCTGAGGGGAAGGGAGTGAGAGATGTTCCTGCAAAGCCAAGATGGAGTTTTTTCCTTGTCAATAGTGGATAACTCCTTTTCCTTCGAAGAAGTGTCAGGCAAAGTCCTGAGGAAGCATTTGCCATAAATCATGCTACCCCCACTCTTCTCTCTCTGCTAACTTCGGACATGATCTTGTAGTTGACCTTGAAGACCAAAGTCTTCTCTTAAAACAAGGCCTGCCTTTGCGTGGCAAATGGTGGCAGCAAGGCTGGGATACATGGGAAAGATAGGAATCCTGTTTTGGGGAAAAAATGACAGAAAATACTCACTAAAGCATGGATGACTGCATTAGAAGACTGTAGACATAGCAACTCTTGGAACATTCAATGGAAAACATCATGTATTGTTGATTATTAGCTTGAAGATGTTTTTGCTCTTACAAATAAACCCCCTAATTATTAGTTATTGAGTGCTCTGTGACCACTGATCTTTATAAAGATCTGTGATGGCTAGAACTGAGCCAGTAACAGATCTTTCACGTTGGAAATACTGAGTGTGGATAAAGAGTTCAGAGCAAATTTTGTTGTTTTGTTATGCTTATGTGACTGGTGATTTTTATTTATTTTCTTAGCTTTCAAAATGTGGAAGAAAATGTCAAAGAAATCTTCAGTCTGAATTCTTTTGTTGTTGCTGTTTAAAATACACAAATATTCTCAGATTTTTTTTTAATTATTACTGTTGCTGTGCTTTTATCAATGCAAATGTTGCAGTGAGTTGGAAGTGAATTTGTTAGCTGTTTCCTGGGTTTCATACTTGTATTTTTTTGAGAGAAGGTTTTCGGTAGAATGGTTTTGCTTAGATCTAGTGACAGTACCTTCCATATGGGAATCATTAAGATGTGAAATTAAGAACCTATCAGTTGAAGGCAATAAAATCAAATTTAAACTTCTGGTGTCCATAAGAGGGGGAAAAAAATCCTGCCCTTTGTTAACATGTTCTTCAGGTTGTAACAGTGGGATGCTGAAGGTTGATATGGAGTTTAAGACCCCCATATGGTGACCTCTCAGACCGAGCCACTGAAAGCTGCTGCATATGTTTGTGAGCAGGGAGAGATCCTCAGCCACCAGAGAAATTTCCTCTACCTCTCCCTTTATGTTGTGTTTTTTCATCCCTGTAGCATTTATGTATAGGTTTATACCAACTTTCAAAGCAGAAAGAAACAATATATTTATGACCACATCTTTTTTTTGCTTACACATGTCCAGCAATGAGCACAGTTGAGGAGCTACCTTGTTTATCAGTTCAAAAATCTGTTAGTGCAAAATAATCTTTGCACTAACAAAAATGCTATAGACATTATCATATTAAACATTATATGCATATGCAATACATTAGGAGAATGCAGTGTATAATGCAGTCACCACATGTCATATAAAATAAAAATGAAGAGGGTGTATGAACAAACACTGTACAGCATATGGCAATATGAATATTAACCTCAATCTATAAATAGCTTCTGAAATAAGTTTTTTTCCCCCTTATTTTAAAACATAAACGTAGTATCAATTGAGTAGAAATTGTGCATCTCTTAAAGTTCTCGATGTCAAGGAGGCAAAATATCATTCCAATGCTTAGATTTAATATGTACTTCACACAAAAATAAATCATGTAATATTTTCATGGCGGGCATAGAATTTTATGATTTTTATGACGATCATAGAATTGGGATTCATATTTTATAGACAGCACTAATAACGTAAAGAAAATGCACCAGAAGAAAGATCTTAAGGGAAGAGGAATGGTGGTGAAGTGCAGGAATGGAAACCTCAGTGTAATTAAGCCTTTCTGGTAAGTTCTGGACCTCTATTCAGGATAGAATCATAGAATCAGTCAGGGCTGGAAGGGACAACAAGGATCATCTAGCTCCAAACCCCTGCCATGGGCAGGGACACCCTATCCTAGATCAGGCTGGTCAGAGCCTCATCCAGCCTGGCCCCAACCACCTTCCTGGGCAACCCATTCCAGGGTCTCACCATTTTCATGGTGAAGAACTTCCTTCTCACATCCAGTGTGAATCTCCCCACCTCCAGCTTTGCTCCAATAGCTGCTGGTACAGTCACAAGGCAAATAAATTGATTTTAAATGTTTAAAATAGAGAACAAAAATTTGCTCTGTTTCTAACCACAGTCACAATAACATTGAAATAATTGCTTTTGCAGGTAATTTAATACACATTTGGTCTCTAGGCTGTGTTTGTTCGCATACTTTGTTTATACATGTTGACTGTTAATTGGTATCTAATTCTACTACCACCAAATTCCCAGTTCAGCTTTGAGAGACAAGACAGGGTAAAAAACTTGTGTCACTACCGTTTGCTTTCTGCGTTCTTTGTTGGCGAATATACCAAAACCTAATCTCTTATGGTGAGACTGTTGCTAACGATGACTTGACAGCCAGCATTACCCCAAGGCAAACAGTGTTTTCTTCTATGTGGGATGGTTTGAAGAGGGGGCAGAGAGCAGTATGAATTTATGCCCTGAGCAAAATTAAAAGATGAACCTTGATTATCTTGAGCTTCTCTGGCATATGGAGCAATGCTAGAATAGAATCAACATCACAAACGATGATGTTTTGACCAAGCAGCTTAATTGGGATGTTCTGCCAGGAAGATGTGGGGACTTGGATTCAATGCCCACCTTTGTTAATTTAACTATTAACTTTTAAGTTGAGCTTCCTGCTCTCCAAGCTATAGTCTAGATTTTCAGTTACACTGAGGAACCAGAAGGGAAATATTCCACTTCTTTCCTATGGCAGCTTTCCAGTTTTCACCCAGGCTTATGTTCCAGCCCGTCTACCATATCTTAGTTTTTTTGAGAGCAGTGCGGCCATGTGGGTATGAGTCTGTCTGGTCAGTGAGTGATTCCATGATTCCAGCACTCACAACTTATTCTCACTTCTTATTATTGTAAAGAATCACAGCTAAATGGAGGAGAAGTGGGTTGTAAGGGGAAGGGAAGTGCTTGTGGAAGAGACGGATGGACAGTCGAGTAGGAAGAGCAGAAAATCCTTTTGTAATACAGAAGACAGCAGGAGAGGTGCTTAGGAAGGAAGGTCCTAGCTGTGGGAGTTATTGACTTCTGCCTTGACACATCCAAGCTGAAGTGCCTGTCAAGTCCACGTGTTCATTTCTAAGGGGGGGCACAGTATAACACTGCTGTCAGCTTTGTTATTTACTTCATCTCTGGCTCATCCACCAGCTGTTTCCTTGAATCAATATGTCCCCACTAAACTGCAATGAGAGGTTTTACCTAATGGCTGAAACAGCCCAAAAATCTTTTAAGACAAAGAATGGACTGCTGAGGCAGTATGACCTGGGGGCTATTTTGCCAGTGCTTCACGTAGTAAGGAACCTTGAGAAGATGAACCCTTTAGCCCAGTCTGGGTTTTCTACAAATGTGGTATACACAAAAGGGCTCAGTCTGTTCCCTGGTCCTGAGAAGCAGTGTTAAGAAATAGAGCAGTGCTATTGATGTGGCACCTTCCCTTAGAATTCATAAGAATTCTTCCCAGAAGACTTTCCAGGTTTCACCTGACAGCCTGTGCTCAGCAGCATTAGGGGCCAGAGGCTTGCTGGCAGCAACTCCTTCTCTTCATCTTGATGGCAGGCCACCAAAGGCTAGTACCATGGTACTACTTCACTATCTCAAATGGCTGGGCAGGCACTTTATCATTAGGCTGGTGAAATATTCTCTGTGAGAGTGAGTTACAGCATTACCTGTACACACACCATGTTGCAAGGGCACAGGTAGGAGCAAGTGTCAAAGTGCAGCTTGATCTTTACTAAGTATTCCAGCCGAGTCTATGAACATGCTTCCAAGATGCCTATAAGGGTGTGGCATTTGTTGCTTTAAGTGGTAAGACCCTGTGGGTTGGGAAGCAGGTTGGGCTTCTGACTGAGCTCTAGATTTCACTGACAATTTGAACTGTGGTTTGTGGCCCAAGCGAGGCTGGGGGTAGATGCAAATGCTGGTTTTATTAGAGATTAGTAGCAGCCCTTTGCTGACCTGAGCCACCCACTTCTAGAGGACAAGCCCTTACAGAAGCCCTTTTGGTCTATGGCAGGCTGATAATGCAGGTGACTGCTGAACTGGCGGGAGTTATTCCCAAACACATTGTCATGCTCTAGCCTTGCCAATTTTCCATATTTAGCAGATATTATTAGAACATGAATGGTTTTCATAAGGCCATTACAGTCAATATTGCATGTACATGTATATGCATTTTAATTCCCTAAGTGCATATTTATCTGATTGAGCTGGTAGCAGGCTCTGGCAGTGTGTCTATCACTCTTCCAAACAGCTACTCAATTCACTGGGGTTTCCTGGTGGGTCATTTCACTCTGTGTTCTGTAACTGCCCTGTAGTGGAAGGAAGGGTAGACCCCACAAAATACCTAACTTTTGGCTTTTGCTTTCTAAATTGGTGTGCTTTTTTGGTTCTAAGCTCGGTGCTTTGGTCCAGCTATGTTTTGCTTTGCGGTGAATTAATAACAGTTAGTAGAAATAATACTGCAGAGCAGTGATATTTCTCAGAGCAGTTGTCATTACTAGTAAGTGTAGTAAAGAAAAATAATTGACAAGCAAAAGGTTTGGTAACTCAGAGTTTTCTATTTCTCAGAAATGACTCATTCCCTTATGCATCTTACAAACTGCATTCTGGCATTCTGCATGCTGAACTTACTATAACCTGCTCTTAGAGAGGCTCTTGTCACACATTCCTGTTTGGGCGTTAGAAACAATAAAAGTAACAGCAGCTTTGAAGAGTATGTAAATGCATAATGGCTTTCCAAAGTGGATTGATAATTACTTATTGCACTAAATAATCCTGGAAATGTGTAAGAGAAGGAATGTGAGAAGATCAAATGAACTTACACAAGCAGAGAAATCTACTCATCCCTTCTGCTGTCGGCTTCATTTAAACAGTCTTATTACAGTATCAGTGTGGAGGGGAGATAATGAAGGTTGGTTTATGTTGTTACATCTTTTTTTTTTCCAGTTTATTTTAAGAAAAGCAATGGTAGCTATGGGTGGAGTAAGCAGCCACCAGCACCACTAAAATGCTGCATTTACTTCACTCTGTGTAGCACGGGGAATATGGCAACAGTTAAATGCCAAAAGTTAAATTCCTGTGCAGTGAGTATCTTGGGTGCTCTAAATTGGAGTTTTGTTGTTTTAAAAATCATATCCTTTTGTAGGATTTTTTTTTTCACTTAAAATAAGCTTTCAAGTGGCAGCAACTAAATTAATTTGACCTTTTAAAAGCTAATTTTCAAGAAGTACTAAACTATTTTGTAAATATAAAGGTGTGACATGGAAGCATAGGAAGTTATTGAGCTTTGTTCAATTCCTGTCTCTTGGAATCTGCCAGCACAAAGGAGCTCAATACTCGTGTTCAAATAGTGAAATCTTCCCTCCTT
>VWZI01002903.1:196316-263672 GCA_013396835.1 Psilopogon haemacephalus | reverse complement strand
AAAGAAAAAAAAAAAAAAGAAACCACCACCAAACCCACAATCAGGACAAATTTGGGTTCAGTATGTACAGCAATAGTTTATACAACTTTCAGTGTGTTTTATGCTTGTGTCACCTGATGTAGAATTCAGAGATGCTGAAGCAACTTCCTTAGCACACTCACCAGGAGCTGACTGAAGGGGATGGTAGCAAATCTTTCCTTTGGAAGGGTGAAATTCAACTACTGAAATACAAAGCCGGGTACCAATACATTAGCTCACATAAAATGCACTCTTTCATCTCAGTTTAGTTGTTACTCTGACAGTTTAAGCTTCTCAAATACTGTATCTCTTTTTTTTTTTTTTTTTTTTAATGAAGAAATTGCACTCTCATATGCAGAAATCACATCTTTACGACATAGAACACCTATTGATATATTTTGGTCATTTTAACAGAATTCAGAAGTCTTCATAAAGCGAGAAATACAACATTTCATTACACAATTACAGCTAATTATTTTAGAAATACAGTTTAAATGCAAGTTATCTTAAATTTATTACTTATCTGACTGGAAAGATATAAGCAAAACCTGAAAATCATAAACCCTTCCAGAACATTATATTTTATGCAGTCCAAAATGTGACACATGGGGTCTTTAATAATTCACTGCTTGTTAACATTAAACAACTGTTAACATGCTCAAATAATTAGTTATGCTTGCTTGACATGTTTGCATCTTTAATAATTGATGCATTTATCTTAATTACTAACAGTATTATGGTCGTAATATGCATCTTTTTTCTATCTTAAAATTTTAACAAAAACTGACTTTTTGCCAAAAATGATTATCCTCTAAGTTTTAATTACTCATTGTAATTAAAATGCAAGCTGCAGTATTTTATTAAAAAATATCTTTACAAAAAATATTTAATGGAAAAGAGGTGATTTGTTGTTTATGCATCACAGTTAGTAAATATTTCATAAGTTTCATATTACCCTTTCAGAGCGGATATAAAAAACATAACACTCTTAATATAAGAGTCAATTTAAAAGCTGCTATAGTAGTCTTCATTTCTCCTCCCAAAGGTTTGCAGAAGTCAGTGAATAAAGGAAGACAAAAAAAAAAAACCAACAGTGGTGGTGATTGGAAATAGGATACCCACGGTGACAAGAACCAAGGTGGAGACGTTGTGCTGGTGAGCATGTAACACATTTTACAGTGGAATTGCTCTGACTTGAGATAGAGAAGTGTATTAGAAGTTTTTCATTCTTCAGCGTTCTTCTGGTTCAACTTTTGCTTGGAGGCTGCTAATAACAATAGTGGTAGTAATTTGACTGTAATGATTTATTTATCGCAATGCTGATAGAGATAGGGGTGAGCTCTGTGTCAGCCAATTTAAAAAGACCACGTTTCCAAGGCCCTCTTGTTTGTAAGGCAGCCTGGTGTAGGTTAAGATGGTTGTTTCTAGTCCTGAAATGTTGTGGAGGCAATTACTACCCCTGTGGAATCGCCAAACTTTTTAATGGCTTTAAGGGGTTCCACTGCATCCATGTTCTGGTGTGTGGTTATGTTGCTTCCAAAGTGATCCACGAAGGTGCTTGAAAAGGCGTCAGTGCAACAGAGGCAGAAAAAAAAAAAGTCTATTTGAGAGCTGAAAATGTTGTCCAAAGTTATAGAAATAAAACCCAAAATCTGTGAGGTGTTGTTTCTCAGGGCTACAAACTCAATGTCAGGGCTTTGTTTTGTAAATGACTGAAGAGAGACCAGCTTGTCTCTAGGGTAGGTGACTTGTAGGGAGCTGATACTTGAACTGTGAGCCAAACTCAGCCAAAAGACCTGCATGTTTAATGACAGAAAGTGCCTGGGAATAGATCTAGTATAACACTTCTTTTAAGGCGAGTCAATAGACTTAAGGTTCAGAAATGTCACCCATGCCAGAGTGGGGAGGGAGATCATGACTGGATCCAGAAGTGCCTCCTCTGAGCCTTCAGTTTAGAATTATTCTTTCAGAAGGATTTACCTGGTATATTCCTTTTGCCAGAAAAACAGCTTGAGATAGGTGGAGACAAATGCTGAATTCTGACATTGAGCTCTGTGTAGAGTGTACTGCCTGCCTTCTCAAATATTTGGGGACTTTCCTGCCTGCAGTAAATAAAACCCAGGTATTTATTCCTCAGCTGACAGCAGAACCGCTGCTCCTTCAGCTTCTGCAACGGCAACGATGCTGTGGTGAAGATCTGAACCTACTGAGAGAAGCAGATATAAAGAAGTAGTAATGTAATGTTTAGTGTGAAGTAGTCACTTAAAAGAAAGCATAAGAAAGTGTCTCGCAGGCAAAACGGTGGTACTGCCTGCCATGGTGTCCCGTGCTGGACACCCTGCTGACACACATCCACCAGCTCAGCTAAGAAAGGAATAAATGTGGCCATGGCCACCCCTCCAACTGCTCATTCCAGATTCACTGCATACTTTCAATCTACCCTGCTTCTTCTGACAAATTTAGAAGACTCTAGCTATTCACTATTACAAAGTCCTCATGTCCTTGGCGTGGTGTTCTTAAAAAAGAAAAAGAATTCTGGTGTGATTTTAGAGTTAAGTAAAAATTTACACACCACAAATCTATTAATCATTTTTTCCCTTCTGGGGGTGTATCTTCGGATTTCAGTGATTGATTTATGTGGCCAGATGGGTGCATTTGTTTCCTGCTGTCTTTCAGTCCAGCAGAATCCGTGCACGCTGTGCAGTACCATGGGCTTGAACTTTCACTCAGAATGCACTACTAGACATAAATTCTGTGTATTATTCCCTTTTTGGAATGAGTAATGTTCAAATGTGAATTCTTTTTGAATGTGGCAAGTTTTGCCTCTCGATTAGTGTCGAAGCCATTCCTTTCAGTTTTAACAGGAAAACTGGTATCGCAGGAGGAGGTCCTCTTCATGTCCTCCAGATCTTTGCTCCAAATGCCTTTGTGTTTCCTGTCACCACATAATGAGTAGAGGCTCATTAGCTGAAGCCAGAGTTGTCACAGAAGTTGACTGTGGAGAAAGCGATCTGTAGTCTGCACATGCATTTAAGCTGACATATGCTAAAGCTGTAAAAAATATTTGCTCACAGTATTGTAGGGTCAGTGTTCCCAGATCCAGGAACTGTGAAAACAAAGAGTTCCAAGAGAAGTTCTGTGGAAAGAGTTAGAACTAGAACAGAGTGGACATAGTAGTTTGATTCTCAAGACAGTATTGTATGGAAGGGCATGTATAAGCTTATAGCATCTTCCTGGTCTCTGGTAGCTGAACTTTAATCTTTATCCTGCTGCTACAAACACTTGTGATGATAAATCCATTTCAAACAGAGGAGTGGCTTCAGAGAATCCACATGCAAGAGAGGTCTCTCACATCCCAGGCAGGAGCTTGCACTCTGTTAGGCATTGGGAAATCTCATCATGGCATGCAAAATTACAAGAAATAAGCTTCAGAAGTTTGCCTGGTCAGAGAGTGAGTTATTCCACATGGAAGATGTGTGCATTTCTGTATGGAATGGAATTTTTTTTCTTCTTTTTTTAGTAGTTTATTATTCAAGGCCACTTTTCAAGCCCTGGTGGTACATTAAGGAGAGGCCTGTGGCGTTGCAGAAGCATTTCTGCTGATGCCCATCTTCACTAAGTTGGTGAGGAAGGGAAGGAGCCTCTTTTGAGTTTCACACAGACATCCAGAAGGTATGACTGCATTAAATATGAGGTGAAGGAGTAGCTAGTAGTGATGGCAAACACTGATGTTGACTTTCCAGAAGGGGACTTATCTTTTGGAAAATATTGCCCACAGAAGTATGAATGCTTCCCTATGAACTCTCTGATCAGCAAAACATACATGTGAGTTTTACAGTATTTTCATTGTGAATATATTGTTGTCTATGACCCAAAATATTTAAACTTTGAGCTTAGTTCATTGTAGCTTGCTCAGGGTTTTGACCTTTTTAAGTCTTTGCTTGATCTAGGAGTATCTTTAATGGCTTATATTAATTCAAGGTGTCCCTTTATGCACTTTAAAAAAAAAAGCCCCTTCCTTTTAATGACATTTCCATTTATTCAGAATTATTATTTAAAATCCTAAATTAGCATTCTGCACTTCAATTCTGACGGAGCCATTACATTTTATACTAAAAGAGTTTAGTTAATTTTAAATTATTAAACCCCACTGGCTGCATGAAGTGAGCATCCTTAAGCAAGTTTCTGTAGTTCAGGTGCATTCCAATCAACTATAGTTACAAACTTGATTAAAATGTTTTGTCTATGTAGCTTTTTACCCTTAGATATGGCAGTTATCATTCTGAGTTTAACACTCTGGTTTGAGAAGGTAAATAGCAGCTGAAAGCATTAACAGCAGTGTAGAGAGCAAGCTGTCCTGAACAACACAGCTCTTCAAGCTAAAGGCAGAGAAAATCACATGAAAAATAGTGGACTTTTTTCTGGAAAGAAAAAAAAAATCAGTCAATGATAAAAAACTTGTTTGAAGAGGAAATGAATTTATTCTGTCAACAATACATATATACTTTGCATTTTTAAAAGAGTTTTGTTTTAATTAATATTTTCCATGTTATAAACTAGTTTTATTTGGATATTTGAAGGCATTTCCTTCCCTTCAGATGTTACCTCACATGACTTAGGTAAAATTCTAACTTTTTTCATTAATTTCTGACAACAATTTCTTCAGACATTTAGCTGGAGAAGCAATTGCAAAGCTGCTTGCCTTAGAGAGCAACATCTAGTAGGTAAGAAGGT
The DNA here is from genome assembly GCA_013396835.1 of Psilopogon haemacephalus. NCBI lineage: Eukaryota > Metazoa > Chordata > Aves > Piciformes > Megalaimidae > Psilopogon > Psilopogon haemacephalus. Next base: position 258,920 of record VWZI01002903.1, on the reverse strand, counting down.
CTTTGAAGAGCTGAGATCTCATGCTTGGTCCTGAGGAAACAGTTAAGATGACTTTTTGACTGCAAAAGAGGAGAGTGGAGAAGAAGATAATGGATGTAAAATGGGACAAGATGTAATGCAAAGCATGGCAACTTCTCTTTTAAAACTAAAGTTACACTTCAAGGACAGAATGGATGCTTAGCAATGAGTAGCATCCTAAAGCACTCCAGTTGCTGTGACTTCGGGTGAAATTTGCTGCAAGCTACAGATCTGTTTTAATAAATTATTTTTTTTTTAATTTGCAAACAATGATCATTTATATGCATTACTAATTCACCTGTCTCCTGAAACTTGAGCTGTGCAGTTTGGGTTTTACAGAATTATCGAGTGAAACAACTGGGCTAATATCACATTCGTTTGATTAACTTTAATTTTAAATTGCTAGGACACCTAACAAATGTAAGATCTCCAAGATATTTTAGCAGATAGCTATGGCTTTGTTGTGCATTCTTGTCTTCATAGTGAGAAAACATCTTGTTAGCATGAAAGGGCCCTTACTACTTTGAAAGAGAATATCTTGTTTATACTCTAACATTTGCCTTGTTTGCCTAAGCTGTCATTTCAGAGGTGAAAGAAAATAACAGAAGTGCTGATTAGGGGTGTGATATAATTTTAACATCTACACTGTGCATTTAAACCCAAATTGCATTGAAAATTCATCATATCTTTAAAATATCCACACGGAATCCCCTGCAACCTGGCACAGCAAGTGCGTGCCCAGCTCCTGGCTAGCAGCAACTTCAGGAGAGCTGGTACCTGGTAAGAACTTGCTTTACTGGTGGAACGAGCACCAGGTCAGTATGTGAGCCTGGTCCCAGCAAGGACAGCACATGTGGCACTTCCATAACAATTTTTAAAAAGAGCTAAAAATACCTTAAGAAAAATATGGACTATCCAAAGTCAGTCATCAGGTGTTCATCTGTCCCATCCTTGGTTCAAATTTTAATGGCAACTACTAAATATAGAGGAAAATATTTCTCTCTCTATATGAACATATGTATTTAATCTATATCTAATGTCTAGAGAGAACATTGTCCTGTCTGACAGAAAGGTAGGTGCACTAAATATTCTAAAGAATATAGTCCATTCCAGACATCCTTTGGTTTACAGAGGCAAGCTGGAAAAAAATGCCAGAGATAAGGCCATATTCCACATGTGGACTCAGTCAGGAAGATAAAGGCAGGAATGTTCTATAAGAGCAGCATTTATTCACATTCAGCTTTCATCATGGACACATATTAGGTATTAACAGTGCTGTATGAATATTCATCTGTGTTTAATATTCATTTGGACGCAGAAGTTTACCACCGATCTCTTCAACTTTTGGTGCCAAACCCAGTGTTCAAAGGCTTATGCTGCCATTGTTTCTGCAAAACCTTTACATTTATCTGCTGTAAAGTGGGCTGAATGGCACCAGAGAGTGTCGTGTTTAGTTTTAAAATGCCACAAATAACAGATTTATAGATTTTTCTAAATACGTTATTTTAGCTTGACAGCATTAATCATTCATGCTTCCTTCCTTCATTTTTTCTACCTGCAATGGATTATTGAAACAGAAAATAACAACGGGAAAGGCTACAAGCAGTATCAAAATGTCAAGTTTGTACTTACAGTTGTATATGCGTAGACAGGGTCAAGAGCCTCAATTATTTGTATATGTACACAGTGGTACTACATGAAAGGTTATGTCACCTGCAGCTATTTTCCTGCAGATTTAAATAGGACTGATATTCAACTCCACAGTCAGCCACTGACATGGAACATAGAATTGTAAAATACTATGAACTCTTGTGTCAGGACCTAAAATATGAACTGGGTGATTGCAAGGTGTAGCTGTGGGCAATCCTATGTATTGCAGTGTAAGTCCTTTAAATTACTTTGTGTTATCCCTGACCTGTTCTTTTCATTTAGGTATAAGCCAGAAACAACATGGAAGTACTTTCCAGGGAGAAGAAAACCCCTCAATATTGCCTATTTTTGCAGTTTTCTTGGTTTTGAAGGTTTTCATGATTTGGGGATTTTTTGGTTTCTTTCTAAAATGCTACATATTTACATTAATCCACTTAAAAATCCAAGATCACATTTTGTCCCATAATAAAGTGCAAGTGTTGCATCTAAGCTGACAGCAGTGGTATTTGGAGTAGCATGTGTGGTAGAGCTAATCAGTATATTCTCATGGTGGAGTGAGGAGCTAATCAGTAGATTTTTGCTGGTGATTGGCTTATTTAAGTTACAGGTTTGGTTTTTTCAGAAGAAGAAGAAGAAGAAAAAGAATTAGCATGGAGTTTTCTTATTATTTACAGGTAATTATGTAATTAGTGCCGGGAAATAATTACCTTATCAGACAAGAACTTTTCAAAGACTAAATAGATTGTCAGAAATTAACATCACCTACTCTAGTCAGGTGGCAAACCCCACAAATATATACAGGATTTTAAAAATTGTCATTGCAAACTTATTTTGAAACATGCCATTCTCTTAGTGGTCATTCTAATACATTTTGCCAATTTATACAGTTCCGTCACTGGAAAATTCTGTTCATTTCAGTGTTTCATAAAACCTTAAAATACAGATTTCACAGTCTCAAAGTACACTGAAAGAAAATTAAGGCATTAAGTATTGCTGAATGAATATGTTCAGAACTTGGTGCTAAATGTTGTTGCACATCCAGAAGTTCGATCCCTGGTTTCTGGGAGGAAAAATGTCATTATTGTCTCTGGAGTAGGGCATTGCCATTACCATAACACACACTCCTCTTTACAGTTTTCATTTTTGTAATTTTAGATTTTTTTTCCCCCTGTTGTTTGATCTCTAGAGTTAACACATTCAATTATAAGATATAATTGATTATAATAAGTGCTAATTGTTCTGCAAAAAATTTTCATGTGCGTGTGCATCCTCCTTATATCCACACACAGAGGCATTCATGCTACAGAATTTAGTATCAAATCCAGGGAAATAACTGAGCTGTTTAACTGAAACGGCAGTGATATGAAAATCCTAGGATTCATTCTTACAAACAGAGCAGTGAAAATAACATCTGTTAGTCAGGATTAATAATATATAGGTGGAGTTTTAAAGTTTTATAACCATAGTTAGGTATATTTGGTGAGTAAAATAGCAGGGAAGGAAATAGGTGGATGGTCAAAGGAATGACTGAGTGATAGACTGGTGGGTGCTTGCAGTCTGTCTTCCCAGGAGAGATGCTTTTAAACTATAAAGTGCATGTAGCAAAGCTGCCTTCCAGGGAAAGCCTCTCCTTGGTGCACTGGGACAAGCCCTGGGACACAGCAGCATATGGAACTGTGACGTTCAGGGCTGGGATCACTCCTGCATGGCATTCACCTCATCGGGATGGGTCCTGTGGCCAGTGCTCTCTGGTGAGTAACTTGGCTCCATGCTGACTCTCTGGGGAGACATTATCATGGGATTTTTATTTCCACCTCTTCTGCAAGAGTGAGTTCCATGAGTCATGCTTAAAATGTTTTAACACAGGGGCAACATTGGTTGACCATGAAGAAATCTGCTCATGATTTTCAGTACACTCCAACTAATAATGTAAGTGAATAGTGCTTTAGAGTCACTTTGCATCAGTTTCTTTTCCCAGGTCCGATCCATTTGTATCCAGTCAGGAAAGACTGCTCCAAGGCAAGTTATACCATGGGTTCATTCCAATTCCCCTCTTTAGATCCTGTAAACAAATTCAGTCTCTGGCTTCTTAATATCTTTATGCAATAGAACATTGCTGAGTACTGCTAATAACAGTGTGCATTTTGGATGTCTTCTCTTTTTCTCACAAAACCCCTTAAACCATATTCTAATAACTGTGCATAAGATATAATTGCTAAGAAGCATCACATTCAGCAACCAGGAGGAATATCACAGCAGTGCTTTTTGTTGCTCCTGGTTTCATCTAAAGTAACCACTAGACATTTCAGTTCCTTCAAGGAAAAACAACCCATGTCTCCTGTGATAACTGAAATGTGCAGACATGCTGATAAATAAGATATATTTACAATTCTTTTATTGCTCTATTCCATGACAAGATAAAATAAACAGTATTTTGTGGCACATTACAACTTATAACAAAACTAAGCTACTGTCCAAAGATACTGAAAAATTCCGATATAAATACACTTTATTTTCAGCTGGCTTGTGGATGATTAGGGCATCCCAACACTTTGACAATTTTCATATAATATTATGAAGAATTTCACAATTTCCCTTTGTCTTACTGTGGCTGCCAGCTCAATACATCTTCTTCTAGTAAAAATTACACAAATCTATGGTTTTTACTCTTCTCATACACCATAAATCCTCAATATAGTTTCATACATGTTAACTACAATCTTTCTTCCCCCCATCGCCCCTCCTTGGAGTTCAACCAGTAAAACCTCAGATATATTGCACAGAAGGGAGAGAAACAGAAGGAAGCATCACTTTGGTGAAATTTGAGTAATTTCTATTTATAAGTATCTACCTGTATTTCTTTTACATAAACAATAGTGAAAGACCAGGAAAAGGTTGGGTCATCAACTGGCATCTGTTTCTCTGCATGAGATGTCCCAGGAGAATAATATTTACTGAGGAAACATGAGTTACATGATGGACCATAATGCAGAGTTTTCAAATTGTCTTGGCAGCTGTTCACCTGTTGAATAGCTCTGTGGCTTTTTGAGGAATTATTTGCTTGATCCTGTCAAGCTAAAAGAAAGAATTTTGATATCTACAAAAAGCCATCTATGCTTTTCTCTTTAATAATCTCCTATCACAGCATACTCATTTATGAAGCCTGACTTTACTGATGAGAAGGGACAGGCAGATCTTTGGCCTTAAGAATTTGCTTCTGCCTTTGTTTTAGAGGACTTTCTTTGGGTTAGATCTTTGATTTTTTTCCTGCTCTGCTTATCCTCAAGGTAGTCTCATTGCTCCCTAGACCTCCTGGCAGCCTGGCTGCTGTGAGTTTGTTGATCCTCCTGTTAGAAAAGAGGCACAAGAAGAAAGAGCCAAAACCTGTGTTCTCCCCATGCCCTTCCATGGTGATGACCAACTCTTCAGGACTGAACAACAGGGACCTGTCCATGAGGACTCAACTCCAGCCTCAATCCAATTTGGTGGTTAGGGAGGAATATGCTGGAGTCCCTTCCTGGGGGACAATCTAAATATAAATTATATGTTCTTGAAAAGCTGGAAATTCCACCAAGACTCATTTCCTTGATGTTCTTTTCTGCTCTACTCCTTTCTAATTTTACCACCTCTAGTGCCAATATGAGGAAAAGCTAGAAAAAGAAAAACTCATTTTTTGTGTGCCACTCCCTACCATTCCCTCTGTTTTACTATTACACGTAGGAGTTTACACTAATTTAAAAGTTCTATTTGCTGCACTCTGTGCTTTATCTCTGCATTTGCTTTTTATGTGCTCTGACTATTTGGGCAATAAAGCTTTCTTTGTATGTATGGGTCAGGGGCATTTGGCACAAAGAGAAGAATTGTGGCTCCTTATAGCCTATCCCAGTAAGAAGTTTTTGCATTTAAGGAATAGTTACTATGTTTTGAAAACAAATTAAAAGCAAAAAAAAAACACCCAACCAACCACAGTTAGAGGCTGTAATCCCTCAACCCAGTGCCTCTTTCAGGGTTAGGGGCCAGCTACATCACCCACTTAACTTGCAATAACTTCAAAAGGCATTAAAGTGCAAAATCACGAAAACATATTTTACTGTTCTGTGCTTTAAAGATCAAATCCAGAAGACTGGAGCAAAGTTCTCACTGGAGAGATTTGGGCTTTCAGTTCCCAGTCTTAAACCTGAGCTGTGTAAAGTCCTCAGAAATGACAATAGGAGTGCAAAAAAACTTACAAATTTTGTTTTTCAGGCCCATGATGCTGAGACTGACATGTTGCAAAGAACTTTTTGAAACACATCAAAAAAGACTTTCTTCTGTCCCTGAGTAGTATTGTGGATCCTTACTGGTTCATAAATTAACTACTCGCATCTGATGACTTAAACCATGCAATCTGCATGCGGAAGAGTCTAAAAAAAAAAAATCCATAATTTTGACAAATAGTTCTGTTTTGTTCCCCCTGCCATGAGTTAAGGCACACTATTGTTCTTTGTTTCAAGCAAGTAACTGAAGTATTAGTAAGATTTTCTTTCCATTTTCTTAGAACTCCCCAAGGTCTATAGTTTTCTTTGCAGAAACAGTTGCCATTAAATATGCTGTATGTCAATGCAGCAGTGAGGTGGTTAATTTTGACTGAATATTATGCTATATAACCGCTTGGCATTTAACTTGAAAAATGACTTTCTGCTTCACCTGTCAGCAGCCTAGTTCTCATCAAATAAGTGAGTGAGAAAAATTTTTAAATTTCAATTTCCTGATGCTATTAGACACTACTTCTTCCATACTTAAACAGTTTAGCAGTGCATGTACATGTTTTGGTATTCATGCCATGCATCACACTACATACTATTACAATAGCTTTTTTGTTTAAAGGGTAAAGAGATGCATGGATCTTTATCTTGGGGTTAGGAAAATGTATTGCAGGAACATGGCCAATCAGGTTTCTGAATAACTTTGTAACATAGTACCATAACCCTGATGCAGTGTGAGGAATTTAAAATACTAGGTGCCTACGACGCCACAGAAAGAAAGCATTCTAGATGGAGACAGCACACACAGTAATCTTGCACTATACTTCCTCAGAAAGCTGGTGCCTCATTCATCTACTTTATCCTTTTGGCTGCCAGACACACAATTCTTATAAATCATGCAAAAGATATTTTAGGCATTTTTAGTATATTTTAGAGATTAAAACCGTTGTCATTTCGCATTAATGGTAACTATCCTGTTTCTATTTCAAATGTAAGAACAGTTTTCACCGGTGACAAATATGTCCCTAAACAGGCAGAAAACTTCATCCATATAGGGAAGGCACAAATGAGATTTTCCTGTTTCATTTTAATTTCTTATGCTACTCTACGCAGTTTTCACTTTACCACTGGTAAGTCTGGATGCATTTTATTCAGGTGGAAAAAAATGCATGATCTGTGCTGCATTTTTGTTTATTCTTTGCCATTAGTTTTTATTGCATTTATTGCGGATTACAATATGTATAAATTCATAGTCATATAGTAGCAAGCACCAAACATCATTTGAAATAGTAGTTCACCTTAAATATGAGCTACTATCATGAAGGTCATTATTTATTCATTTATTTGGTTAGTTTTGACATTTAGACTCAGTACTCTGGGTTACAGAGCAATATGGACAGGTTCAATCTGCAGCATTAGCTGTCTTTAAAATGGATCTACAAAAGACAGGTAGTACGTAGAGATCCAGGGGTGAAAATTGCATGATTTTTTTTTTTGGTCATATTTATAGCAAAAAAAAAAAAAAAAAAAACCCAAACAAACAAAACCAAAACCCAAAAAAAACCCAAACCAAACTGAAAAAAAAAAAAACAAAACCAAAACAACAAGGCAGTGTAGGAGTACATTCTACTACTTTTAAGAAAGTATTGAGTTATAGATTGGGTGAATCTGTCTAGTATTTCCATTTCACTATAGTGCAACTTCACTAAACTGAAGAAGTTTCATCAGCTTGGATGAGGAACAAGCAACAACCATGAATCAGACCCACTGTGGAAAAGGCTGTGGCTGCAGGATTACAGGGGTGCTTTTCAATGTCTTCAGGGGTTCTCATGTTGTCAAAAATGTGTGATTCTTCAGCTGGCAGTAAGGCCTCCTGAAGCTGTAGAGAAGAGCAACCCCAGTACTTGGCTCTGCCTGGCGTACCATGGGGCCCTTTTGCTGGGTGCATGTTTGTAGGTTCAGTATCACATTGGAGAAGGAGCAGAACCTTTTGAACTTTTGCTATAAATATGTAAGAAGGCGAGGCCATGCGTGAGTGAGAATTAAACATACCTTGTACCACGTGGGACTAAGTATGGTGGTTTAGTGACAGTTACAACAGAAGAACTGTGCCCTTAGGGTTGAGTACAGTTGTGCTCTCAAATTTACAAAAATTGCTGTTTAATGAAACAGCAGTAGACACTTCTAACCTGTGGGTAAATTAGTATTCTGCTTGCATAACGTTGGGTAGTTATTAACTTGATGATGTTGCCCTGGATTTACCCTGTGGTCATCGAGCAGGCTTTGCCCTTCTCTATCCCGGGCAGCACAGAGGTGGAGCACAGGATGTCACCTTTGGTGGCCCAGGTTTCCCCACAGAAGCACATGCGCTGCTTTCTCAAGCTGAGAAAGATGGAAACTCAGCAGCAGCTGTTGCATTCTCTGTGTAAAGAAAGGCATGTTTTACTATGCTGGTATATATTATTTCTTTTTTTCTTTCATGAATCGATACACACACATTTGCGATTGTTTTATAGGATCTTCACATGAGCATAGTGTGGGACTTGCAGGAAGGCTCCACATCATACAGACAGGTAGATTTGCATCTGACTGCAAATGGAAGCCATATCCACATGGTGGTTTGTGCTCCTAAATCTTCAAGGGAAGAGTATGAGCCCTACAACCAGCCTTCCCATCTGCCGTGGAACAGTGAGTGAGTTGAAAATTTCATGTTGTGATCTCAACTGGGTGCTGCAAGGCTGACAGCCATACCAGGTCTGTGAAGCTATTTGACTTAGTAGTGCATGTTACCAGTCGGACTAGATAACTTGACTTTGTCTCTTCCAAGCAAAACAATTCTATTATTCTATAACTCTGTGATGGTGGTTTGTGGAGTCCCCATTCAGCCCCTTTTTAGGTGAGTCTATGAGAGCTGAACATTGCTGATTTCCTAAAAGCCTGTAAAAGTCCTTTTGCCAGTGATCACAGTGGCAAAGAAAAACAAGAGATTTATCAGTTGTCTTCAAATGAACCCCCCAGGTCAGGGCAGAATAGGACTGGTTTAGGCAGAATGACAAGAGCAAAAAGTTAAAGGAGTAAGGTACAAAAATTGTTGAGCTATCCCAGGCAAAATCTTTTGTCATGGAGAAGTGTCAGGATGATGCTGCACATACTCCAAGCTGCTCTTCTAGAAAGCCACTTAGTTAGCACTGGCTTTGCACTGCCCAGGGGAGGGCTGGGAAATATCAGGGTGCTCCTGCCTGACATGGACACCATCCTTCCTTCCCAGGGAATGTGGTGCTCGCCAAAATAATGTTGCACGTGCTAATGTGTCCTACAGAGGTCTGTGGAGAGATTAAGACTTGTCAGAGTCTGATTAGTTCCTCACAGAAGAAAGATTTCAATCTTTGGCCGAATTGTTTGGAAAGGTCCCAAACCCCTGCTTCTTGGGAGCCTGTCTTAGCTGTTAAGTCTACAAAGGGCTGTTCCGTAGGATGACAGATTTTATTTTTTTTTTAAATAATATTCTAGATTACAGTGATTTTTTTTTTTTCAAGGTTAAACACATTATAATTAGAGTTGTGCATGTTCTAAACCAATTGTTTGTATGGGATGTTTCCTTTCTGACCTCCCTGGTGGCAGCGCTAAGGGGAGCGAGTTCATGTATCACTGCAAAGAGCTTATGAGTCCCCTCAAAGTGTTATGAAAATTGCTGCGCACAGCAATTTTGTTTCTGAAAGACAAATTCTGTGCAATAGGTGAGAGGCAACAGGTGAGGGGCTTGCTCTCCAGATGTAGTGCCATTGTGGCAGTGCAGGTCTGTACAGCAGTATCTGTACACCTGAAGAGAGCCTTAGGCAAGCATTACCTTGTCCTGTGTCCTCCTGCCCTGCAGGGTATTTAGACAAGTGCACAAATATCCTTATGCAAAATCCCAGTCACTATAAACTGGGATTGAGATTCATTGGTCCTATGTTCTTTTATAATTTGAAGCCACAAGACCAGCACTTCTGATATTTTTATCCCAATGCCTGTTGGCCAAAGTCAAAGCCCCATTGGGTGAATGGGACTTACCTCAGGGCTGAGACCTCCAGACCTGCTGTGTATGAAGTTAGCTCATGAAGAAACCTGAAGGATTTTTGATCAAGAGCTATGTGGCCTGGCCTCACAAACTTTCAATGGGAAGGAAAATGGCTACAATTACCTTGAGTCTCTTCCAGTGCAATAAAATAAGGAGAAGGACTATGTTTCCTAGATCTTGTCATTCATTAACATCTCATCCTCTACACATTTCTTTAATCCTTGGAGAGTATTTGCAAATATTTAAAAATGCCTTCTCTTCCTTCAGGAATTTTTATATTGGGTTTTATAGAGGTTTTATAATAGAGCAAATAACAGTTTGGATGAAATTCTGGGAATTCTTCTGTAGCGTGCTTCTGCATGATAATCATTATGAGATTGCTTCCCCACTGCTTGCTTAATGCAGCTGTCCAAGTTTTGTATTTACTGAGAATCCAATTTGTTTTAAGAAATTAACAAAACAAATACTTAAGTACTGTGCTGAACCTATCGTAAAGTTTTTATTCATTTTGGTGAGAAGGGAAAAAAAAGCATTATAGTGCTTATGGAACAGCCTTTGAAGCAACACTTACGAAACTGAATCCCTACCAAAATAATTTGCTCATGTTAATGCAGATGCTGTATGGCATTACAATTGTTTCTGTTGGTTTTGTCTCCAAACTGTGTTGGACTTTTTTTGTGCTTAGAGAAGCAGGCTGACTGCTTTTTCATACCAATGATGCCCCTGATCTGCAGAGATGCTGGTGGGAAATGTGTGGGCCTCACATACAGTAACAATATTTATGCTCCTCAGAGGAAGGAACACTCTGGCACTCACTGACAGGGCTGCTGGAGGCCTCCTGTCCTTTTCTGCAGCCCAGGGCATGAGATAATTTCTGCACATTTCAGGCCAGACACTGTTAATCCCTGTGATCTCAGTCACTGTGGCATAGCTCCTCTGAGTGTCTTTTGCTTGAAAGCACAGGGGAAAAAACCCAAGCCTTTTGTACGTCTGGTCACAGGAGTACTGTGCCTCTCCTACTGGGCTCATGCCTCTCTGTGTGGTCTCTGGAATCTTCCTTCTTTTTCCAGCCTAGTTGTGTCTTCTAACTCTGTGGCAAATCCTGGTGGCTTGCTGTGATGGGAGCCATTCCAGTCTTTTCCTTCAGCCTCAGGACCTGCTGTGCCAGGTGCTGGCTCTGTTCTCTACACACCTTCTCTCCACTCATGCACAGGTATGATCAGTTCCCCCCGAGAATACTCTGTCCTTTACTACCAGGCGTGGAGCTCTTTCTGCAAGGAGACCAGTATGCTCAGCCAGTACTCTTTTTCCCAGGTATTTGCTAGGACTTTAAAAAATTGCCCCTGTAATTGTGCTCCTTCCAGCATGAGTAATGGACACTAGGTGTGAAATGCGGGGGCATCTGTGACGTTTGTTGGTTGTTGCTATTAAGTTCTTTTTAAGGAGGACAAAAACTTGCAAAGTGCAAAGGTAATACCTCAACCCAAATATCACCAAGTTTTGCTTAGGGTGGACAGAATATCCCAGCTCTCTCAGCCCTCCATGCCACTGGAGGAGCTTGATGAACCTGACAGTGCCAGGCTCATACACAGCAGTCTAGGTATAGCTGTGCCTGGTAGCACATGTCTGTATTTCACTTTTCAAAGTCTTTGTCTTGAAACAAACTAATAAACCTACCCCAACATTTTGTCTATCACATAATCTTAAGCCTTGTGTCCTTGCTTCATTATGGGTATCCCTGCACTTGGTGAGGCAACTGGAGCAGTTATACTTTAACAATATGTTGGACTCTGTTTTAAAGACAGTAAACAATAATGCAGGGGCAGGAATCAGCAAAGGACCTTTCCAAAGAGTTCTTTAATTCTCCCTAAACTCCTCTCAAAGAGTGGCTAGGCTATGGCTTTGAAATATGGGCCCTGTGCCTTTCCATAGAGCTTGTATCACGCCTTGCAGTAAGGGCAGGCAAGTGGGAGGCTCACGGCAGGACATCAGTGAAGGACAAAGCATCAGGAACCAGTGGTTTAAATCTGTGATGACAACAGGTGACATTTTGTTAAGGGAATTGACAGGGTCTAATGAAAGGTATGTGCCTGTTGTTCTCACTTTTCAGGGGAGGAGTTTTTGGGTCTTTTTTTTTTTTTTTTTTAATTTTTTTTTAAACTTGTTGCTGTGCAGGGCAGGGGAGGATGTCCTGCCCCTACAGCCAGTCAGTCTTCCGGGGCAGCCCCTGGTGGGGCAGTATTTGTGACAGGAATTTTTGGTTTTCTTTTCTGTTTGTCTATGGGGGTTGTTGTTGGTGGTGGTCATTGAGGGGTTTTTTGTTTGTTTCTGGGTGTTTTTCAGTTAGTCCATGGGGGATTTTGTTTGTTTTTTCTTTTTCATATTACTTTAAAAAAAAAAAAAAAATCCTCCCCAGTGATGCAAACTATTAGGCTTTCCAGCTGCCTGTTGTTTTACAGCTAAAAAGTCTTCAACAGGCAGTGAAAGAACAAAAAAAAAAGCTGTTTTGGCATCTAGATGCCTGTCTGATTCTCTGAAACTGGAGCTTTAGTGTCTTTCTTGATCTGGTGGATATGTGTCTGATCCAGAGTGGGTGAATTTTAGGTAATTTCTCTCCCTGTGAAAGAGCTAAACACACTTTGCCTTAAAACTCAGTCAAAGCATAACTTACCTTACATAAAACCGATTTCAGTGATGCAGCATTGCTGTGTCTACAGATACCCTCAGCTTCAAGTTCAATCAAATAGTTTATCTGTTTGTTTACCCCCAGTTTCTTACACATGTCAGCTACGTGGGCTTTAGCAGAGCTAAGCTCTGTCTCCTTGCAGAAACTCGCAGTACAAAAGTTTCCTCCTTGCAACGCTGACAGTGATGCAGTCCTCTCCTTGACAGGACTGCTTAATAACTGCCTTGCTGCATTTCGTGTTGGATGCTAACAGCAGGAAGCAGTATTTTAAAAGACTGAAATTAGCAGATTTTATTTACCACACTAGTATTCTCACGAGGCATCTCACTTCTATCTAAAAGAGTTTTAAATTATCAGCTTTTATTTATCACAATGGTCTGCTCCTGATTTATCACACTTTCCTGCATGTTATTTACTCAGACCAATATGGCATAAAAATAGCTGTGTAAGAGAACTCAGAAACACTCGTGAATTTTCCAAAAGCAGGGGGAAAATTGAAAACAGTTGAAAATATCAGAGAAATGTTAACCGATATAAATTTTGAAGTCTCCTTTTGACTGTGTATGCTATTGTAAGTAATCAGGGTAAGAGGACCTAATTTAACAGCTTTGCTAGTGCTTTAGGAAAGCAGACTTTGATTTAAATTCTAGAAGTCAAAGCTTCTGCTGCTGTCTTTAAGACTTTGAGTTAAAACTCTACCAGTTGCTGGTAGGAGCTTTTGGGCTTTGTGTGATTCAGTAGACCATTGTCTAGTTTCAGATGTCCTTTCGGTTAAATCTCTGTGTAAAAAGACCAAACCAAAACAAAACCCAACCCAACCAACCAGCCACATTTAAGAATATCTCATTTTAGTTTTGTTTTTGTTTTTTTTTTCATCTCTGTAACTGCTTCACTTTTTTTTTTTTTTTTCTACTTACAGAAACATCAAAAGGAATTCAGGCTCACTTGGTCATAATCTGGAAATCACATTTTTATAGGAACAAAGAAAGATGTGGTGTGCCCTTCACACATGCTCATATTAAAAATTTATTAGGTAAGTTTCAACATCTTTCAATTAATAGGCAGATTTTAAAGCTCTTGTAAGTAGTACAGTAGTAGTAAATGCCAGTTGATATTTTACAGAAATATTCCAAATAAAAACACCCTTTGATTGCAGGGGGAAGCAGAACCTCCAGGAACATATCTTCATTTTTGGTAGTTTAGTCCACAGTAACAAAAACCACATTGTACCAATCAGATATTTAATGAGCCTCTAACTCCATTTCTACCTTATCCCAAAGGTATAGCAAATAGTGCTGCTTTTTTAAAATATCAAGAAAACATCATTTGCTCTAAAATGTCCCTAAAAGCAGGTCTAAATTGCCAATAAAGGCAAGGTAATTGTATCAGCATGGATCAGAAAGCATTTCTCAGAACTGATGAAATAGTTTGCAGTATTGCAGAACCTGAATGATGCTCTCTGTACATTATACTGGAAATATCAGAGACTGGTCTCAGTTTAATTTGCTCACTACTGTGTATTTTGGATTCTCAGGAAATATTTCTCGCTAATGTCATTCTGTTTTCCTTTAAATGTAATTTATTTGAGGAAAAGTCAGACAATTTCTGCAGTCCGTGGTTCACTTAGAAGAACTTTTGTGTTTGTTCGTCAATTATAGGGTAGTATTTTCCCAAGTAAACTGCACGTTTGAAAATTCTCGAGTCCTGTGCTCCTTACTGTGTTCAAATTTTTAAACACTTGAAATTTGGCGAAATAATAATTTCCAGGATTGTTGCCCAGCTTATCAGTTTTGCCTCGGTAGTTATACAATCATTTGACAACCAAACACATATACAGCATAAATATTTAAGAAAAAGTAAATTCCATTAAGCTGCAGTGTGATAGATGCAGTAGTAGGTACTTATCTTTGAAATATTAAACTCTAGACATTTATATCCATACAAAAAAGAGTTTCCTGCCATTTGATGAGAATTATGTGCCTGGCACTAATAAAATATTAAACTCCAATTTAAAAGATAAGTATCTCACCCACTTTTTTCATAATAAAACATTTTACAGTGCGTGTGAGAGCTAATATGCATCAGAATTTCCATGCAATACTGTATTTACAAACTTTTATGAAAGTTTTGTGTCTGCATTTATTAGTTGCTGCCTCTACTTAAGCACTTATTATTTCATATAATGACACTGTGTGTTTCAATAATGCATGATAGAAGGTGTACAAACAGGCTTTATTTTTTTTGCAGCGGAGTTTTCTTTTGTTACAGACGACTGCTGCCAGTTAATTAAATGTAGATAGCCCCTGAAAATTGCATTATCCTTTTCTGTCCCTATTATATAAATTAATGTCAAACTGATGCAATGTTTCGTGTTTAAAATAATAGATACATGTGTGAAAAATTATAGCCTGCAGTTTTCTTATTTGACAGTGCATTATTTTCAACTGGAAATGTCAGTTTCTAATGCTCTGCCAAGAATATTTTGTAAAGACAGCAAATAGTAAGTGTTAGTTATCAAACAGTGTATTTTCAAAATTTGAACAATAGTGTATGTGGAGAAAAAGTCATAATATACAGTGTTTCTAGCTCTAAAATAATCTCAGGATCATGAATGAAATGATCAACAGATGGTTACCACTAAGAGGAAAAGAATTTCCTTTTCCAGGAGATGAAATGAGCAAGCAGCTCATTTTGCCTTTTCTTTCCCAAGTCTTTATGTAAAATGGTGAGTGCAGGAAAAAAAAATTAAATAAGGGAAGTTGAGTTTATCTCAGACATCATCCCATGATGTCATTTGAAAGCTGCAAAAGCATTAACACATTTTTCCATGTCCCATCAAACTCTATGATCTCCCAGCTTTACTTCACTAACATAATTGGAAAATTTCTTACTGATTTCATCAAAAGAAGCTGTACAGTTAGGAGTTTTATCTTGCTCCAAAAATTGTCTTTTCTTACAGTTTACACAAATACTGCTTTAGACTTTCTACATGGCTTTTTGTATTGTGATCAATGTCAATAGACAAGCCTGGTTTTTGGGTTTGTTTGGGTTTTTTTATTACAGAACTGGGTGATTAGAGTTAATAAGGTATGAGATGTAAATACTGCCCTTTGAAATAAAGAAGAAAGCACTTAGAAACCAAAACAAAGCCTTTGACTAAACTCAGGCTCAAGATGTTGTGAAAGATGTGGTACAAGAGATTTAGTATATTACTTGCTGTAAAGAAGGATGCACCTTGTTACTTTAAGCAGCAAGATACAGCAAAAAGGTGTTTGTGGCTTGAGATATTATTTTAAAAGGTGCAGCTTAAAACCTAACATATTTTCAGGTCACAAAGGTCCTGTATTTATATTTTCCACTTTCCAACTGAAGAAAAAGTTAGGGTCTCATAAAAATACTTTATAAACAGACAGCTTTTCATCTGTAAGACACCCTTCTTTGCTTTCAAAGGCAGCAGGTTTACACAAGGCCATCCACTGCTTCTAAAAATGGTGTTGCAAAGCAGAAAACCTTTCCTCGTATGTAGTCCCTAACATTTAAGATATGCAATATAAACTTGGGTTTTGTGCTAAGAACTAAGAAACACTGTTGTTTTTTTTCAGAACAGCAGATACCCAATGATATAGAAAGGAAATTTCCTTTCGCCCTTTACGTCTACCTGCAAATTTTGTCTCTGCACACAGCAAGGTATGTACACATCTGCACTTCTGCATCAGTAATAACTTCACTGGCTTGGTTTTTAATTGCTTGTGTATTTTATTTTGAGTAAGAGTTCCTTGTGAGAGAGACTTTTTTTTTTTTTTTCATTTCAGACGAATTGTTCATTAATGTCCTTACATGCCTATTTTCACTCTTTTCAGAAGGTGGCTATTAATGTTACAGTGTTTTTGTGAAATTTCTAAAACAATAATAAACCCCCCCTGTTACGATCACAAAGCTAGGAAAACGGTGCCTAATTATGGCCACGATAAACTGCACTTAATATCCATCTGTTGTCAACAAAGCAATTTGCCAGATTATATCTTTAAATCCTTTCCTTAAATTGTTTTTTGATACAAGTCGTTGTAAACGGCCCCATTTAGGAGTCCATTCAAATGAACCGATGGCTTTGCCCTTAAAAAAAAAAAAAACAAAAACACACACACAAACTACTAAAAATTGTAAAACAGAGAAACAAAAAAATCAATTAGTGAGATCCGTCTTAGAAGCATTCAGGATTTATTTGGTGTTTTTCGTGAAGGTCTCAGTGATGATTTTTCCCGAGAGCCCCTAGCAGCAGAGTACTTTGGAAGCTGCGTGTGCTGGTCGTCTGCATGATTTTATTAGTGTGGCTGCCCAGCGCTCTTACAAGGTTAGAGCTGCTGCCCCAGGCGCTTCTCGCATCCGCAGTGCAGTGGGGTAAGGGCCTGCCCCTTCCCAATGGCTGAGAGGGAGCGATGTGAAAGCAGGGGCCCCACAGCTGGGGCCACCACACTTGCTCCCCGGTGCTGTGCAGGGCTGCCGAGCGGCGGTGCCCCGGGTGGGCACCCTGGCTTCCAGGTGCACTCCCACTCTTCTGCGGACTTCAGATCTCAAGGGCTGCTACTTCAGTCGCGCAATTGGGAAATTTTCATCTCTACCCTTCTTAAATCTTTTTGCAGCGAGAGATTTCAAGCCGAATGTGTTTCCACACACTTTTCCTGAGAAGGCAGATTTACATATGCATTAGGTTCATTTTATCAGAATACACACACAGCTATGACACATCTCATTGACAATGTGCTGTCTGATGGATAACTCCATACAAAACACATATTTGAAAGGAAAATAGGAGGAGGAATAGGATTAAGAATGTGTACATAAGTGACATCATGTTTTGTGAAGATGAGCTGCGGGAATGTCTTGCCCCACTTCATATTTTGGATTATTCAAAGATCCAACAAGTGTTTTGCAAGTGAAAGAAATCCATTACTTTACAGCATCATCATGCAGAAACTCCCAGTACCAAGTTTGTCTGCACCTGCAATCATTCTGTGCTTTATTTAAAAATTAAAAGATAAAGGGGGGAGGGGGGGATGTGGGGATTTTCAGTGCCACAGCTCCATGTTGGATTAATTCCATGTTGAGACAGCGCAGTGTGGTAGGTTTGTATTTTGAAGGTGGATAGCAGTGTTTAAATATTGTGAGTTCGTGTCCTGAAATGTGGGGGAATAACCACGTTACATTTCCACCTGGGAGGGCTGCTGCAGTCCATCTACACATCTCCTGCCAGGCCAATGTGGGCTGCTTTGCTCAGCTTGAGGGAAGCAGGATGGGAACCTGCACAGCTTTGGCTGCGGTGGCCACTTGTCAGCTTTATAGGGGCTTTATACAGCCCCTATACTATATACTATACTATATACTATACAGCTTTATAGTGACTCAGAGGGGTGGAAATTTTTAAATGCTGAAGCATTACTTTCTGCAGCTCTGGGGTCCCCAACATGAACCTTTTTGAGTGGGACCAGAGGAGGGCCATAAAGGTGATCAGATGGCTGATGCACCTCTCCTGTGAAGACAAACCAAGACAATTGGTGTTGTTCAGTCTGGAGAAAATAAGGGTTCAGGGAAACCTTACAGCAGCCTTCCAGTATTTAACAGATGACTACAGGGAAGGTGGAGAGAGACTTTTTACAAGGACATGTAATGACAGGACAAGAGGTAATGGCTTTAAACTGAAACAAGATAGATTTAGATTAGATGTAAGGAAGAAGTTCTTCACCTTCCCTGTGAAGGTATTGAGGCACTGGCACGGTTGTCTAGAGAGTTTGTGGACCTCTCTGAATGTGGTCAAGGGCAGGTTAGACAGAGCTTTAAACAACTTGGTCTATTAGAAGGTGTTTCTACCCCTGGCAGGGGGAGTGGAGCTGCATGATTGCTCCTGGCAAGGGGAGTGAAACTGCATGATCCCACTAGGGATCCAAGGAACTTCCAGAACCAGCAAGGACTATGGCAGCAAACTGTTCCACATAATCCTTCCCCAGAGGAGGGAGGGCAGAGCAAACAGAGATGACAGGTGTTGCTTATGTCACTTGGTGAATGCTGCAGAGAAGATTTGCTCCATCCCAAGGAACTACATAGCTTTGATTAGGACTTGATGTTTCTGATCTGGGGGTGAGCAGCAATAGCATAGCAGATACCTCAAAGGCTGGGTTCAGCAATGCCTTCAGTCTATCTCCAAAAATTAGCTCTAATTTCATAATTTTTTGTCATTGGTTGATGAGAATGTTTAGCACCTTTCCAGATCAGCTGTGTTAAGAGTCTATGTGCTGGTTTACAACAAGAAAGGCTTAAAACTTTACTTTGTTGTATTTAAGTGTGTGTGAAAAGGAGAAAGAACAGTGCTAAAATATTGTTGAATTCTTCTTGGCTGAACCAAATCATTCACATAGAGGAAGAAAGGTAACAAAAACATTGAAAAAATTCCTGACTGTTTCACCCCCTGTGTTTTCAGAGTATGAATAAAGACACATTTCAGTGTCTTTATTCACAGTGCTTCATCCTGGTGTTTTCAAAACATGAAATATTTTATATTCACTTGAGTTCGTTCTGGATTTTCCTTATTTTGTAATTTTTATTCTTTTAATCTAAATTTCAGTATGGTTTCAAACAACTACAGTATCTTCATTCTCAAAGGATTGTTTTTCTACTCTTCCCATATGGGGGGAAAAAAAAACAACCAAAGAAACAGAACAACAAAAAAAAGTTGTCTTCAGTTATCTGAAGCTTAATCTCATAGAATCATAGAATGGTTTAGGATGGAAGACACCTCAAAGATCATCCAGTTCCAACCCCCCCACTATAGGCAGGGACACCTCCCACTAGATCAGCCTGGCCTTGAACACCTTCAGGGAGGGAGCAGCCACAAGCTCCCTGGGCAACCCGTTCCAGTGTCTTACCACCCTCACTGTGAAGAACTTTCTCCTAACATCCCGTTTAAATCTCTCTTCTGCCAGTTCAAACCCATTCCCCCTCATCCTGTCATTACAAGACCTTGTGAATAGTCCCTCCGCAGCCCTCCTGCAGGTCCCCTTCAGATACTGGAAGGCTACTATAATGTCTCCTGGAAGCCTTCTCTTCTCCAGGCTGAAAAGCCCCAACTCTTTCAGCCTATCCTCATAGCAGAGGTGCTCCAGCCCTCTGACCATCTTCGTGAATTTATTGCTCTAGACCTGTCATGGAGTAAAAAAAAAATCTCATTTACTGGCATAGTTCAGTATAGAGCTGACCTGTGGCAGCTTAAGGCTTCTCAGCCACATCTGGAAAACTATACATTGCTGGGATAGGGTGCCAGCTCAGGGCTAAGCCTGGGTCATGTCATTCCTGAACAAGGGAAGGAATGGGCAATTGCTGAAGATGGGCTGGAGAGGCAAACATGATCCCTGAAGACAAAGGCTGCCATCCCAGCACCTAGGGATGAAAAGGAAAGGCTGATGATGGGACTCTGATAAATGCTGCTGTCATAAACCCTGACATATGGGGTGTTGTAATCAATGCCAGCTATCACTGACACCTGTATTTCTGTGCTAAGTTTTACAGGAGGGGAAAATAAAGTGATCTCCATGCCTTTTGTAAGATACAACCCTGGTGGTCTTATTTTCTATTTTAATTTCTTATACATTTTTAAAGGCATTTATATGACTTCACTTTTTCTGTTGCTTGTAGGCAGCATGCATGGGAGAGCTTTGTCCTCCTTACTGTACAAGTTGATGCTGGAAAACAGAAATGCTTTGTAGAAGGAATTACAATTTCATCAGCTAAAGAGTGGTTTAAGGGTAGATCTGTAGGTTTTGATTGTTTGACATACTTGTACGTGACAGGTTGGCATTGCTGGCCTGGCTTGTGTGGGAAATCAGCTAGACATTTGTGGGTTGCACTTGCCTTGGAGAAGATGTCAAAATGATTGTAGCCCATTAAAGAGAGTCTAATATACCTTGAGGTTAACTTATGCACCGATGATGAGTATGAGGATTTCCATAATTGTTTGGCAGGTGTCCTCTCTATTTATGTACCCAACTGTTGATATTAATAGCATAGAACCTGGTTATTCAGCTAAAACCTGTGTGCAATCAATCAGTGATATAGTCTATCAAATGTCTCAGTCAGCCTGTAGTCATTACTACTTTTTTTTTTTCTTGTTTGGAGACGTTTGGGATGACTCAATTTCTCTAATCTTGTAGCACTCTCTCTGTCTTTAGAGGGGAATTTGTAATTGTTGAATTATTCTTGGCCATCCTTCATTCGGAATTTATGTTGTAATTTCAGCAAAAGCCAGACCCTGTACAGCAGTTTTCATCTTTTTCAAGGCTGCTTCTATTTCTTGAAATGCTGGAGGGTTTCCAATTATTCCTTCTGGTCGCTTTGGATGTGAATTGTAACAGATCATCCCAGAGTCGTGGTTCAACGTTGTTAAGCTTATCAATATAAATATAATGTTAAACCCTTTTTAGATAATTGGGGCTAGGTGTGAAAATGTGATCAATTTATGCATAAATTGGTCCTCCACTTCTCTTTTTTCCCTTATCAGAAAGAATCTCATCATGAACAAATTTCCTACTGTTCCTTGTCAGGGCTTCTTCGTATACCTGTTAACGGTTGATTAGGTTGTTATATCACATTTCAATACCTGCTTAACCAGATGCCAGTCAACTACCCAAACAAAATTCATTAAGGCAAACAGAAGTGTCTGAGCTGGAATTGTAAGTCAAAAAGAAAAAAAAAAAAAAAAGTTTTGCTACATCAGCTACTACTGTATGAAACAATGAAGCCTTATAACTCTGTATATGGGAAGAGCACTCGATCATAAGTAAAACTGAAAATGAGGAATGAGGAACAAGCAGAGGAGCATTTATACCTGCTCTTTTCATGCCTGCTTGTGTCAGAGCTTCTTTGCCAGCCACATGTACACTGCAGAGGGCAGTTTCAGGGCGCAGCTGAGTATGTGGTGTTACTTGTTCATGCCCCCTTTCCGGTTGGTATTTGCCACAGAATTTCTTTAAGTAGTTTATCTTTTTCACCGTGCTTATTATGTTCATAGGAGCCTCGTTTGTAGCCTATCATTATGATGAAGTGAAGTTTAAAATTACATTGGGAGCTTGCTTAAGGACCATCATGTAGGTCCAGGGAGAGGTCTTATCCAGCCTGCTCAGACCTGACTCAGCCCAGGTGATCCATTATTCATATTGACCAAAGCAGCTCATTGAGAGAGCTTACATGGGCATGGGGCAGCACTGCGGTTCTCATTTCAATGTACTGTGCTGGAGAAGCAGCAACAGACAAGGAGGCTGCCCAGCTGGCTGCTGCTGCTGCTGGACTGGGCTCCAAGGTTTTGAGCAGGGACACAAAATGTGCCACAGGGAATGTTTAAGAGAGGGATTTACCTAGTAAATTATGCTTTCAGGAATACTATGAATGAAAGGCGTTGACCAAATTAAATTTTGAATTCAGATGTATTATTTCTGTTTCTTCTAAGCACTGGAAAGCTTATTCCGAGGTGTGTGAATAATTTCAAAGAAAAAGTGTGTTTTATTTTGGTAATGTCTGGTCTTTTGATGTAATGTATAAAAAGGATGACGTTTTAGTATTAACTCTAACAGATAAAAACTGCACCGTGAAAGAGAGGGTGTCCTTACTTGAATCCATGTGAAAATCTTAGAATTGCTACCTCTTACAACAGAATCACAACAGTAATTTGTCCCCTGTTGGAATACATTGGTGTTGTGCATTCCCTTTCTAGATTTGGGGAAGGGGGAACTGGGATTGAATTTGTCTTGATTCCAAAACATCTATAGAAAGGCATCATAGAAGCCACATTCTCAAACAGTTCCTGTTCTTTTAGAATTTTTCTGTTAAGAGCTTAGCTAGTTTCAGTTGTGCTGAAGGACACTCTAACATTAGTCCTTTTAGGTCAAGAAAGAGGATTGTTTGGGAGTATGATTATTATCAAGTATGTATTGGTGGCTATGGTAAAATTCAAGAGCAGAATGTTTGTTTGCATAGCTTTATTTATATAAACAGTCCCAAGCCTAAGCCATTTCAGCATCACCATTTTGCAGGTTGCACACATGCCCGGGGGCACAGTTTCAAAGTCAGGATTTCATTCTGAGTTGGATATTTGGCCCATGTAGTTCAAGAAAATAGAGAATCTGGTGATAGGCATTTAATATCAATATAAAAATAAAACCCAATAAAAATAATGAGAATTATATATCTATTGGGAGGACATTAAAGTCATAATGGTGCAAATGGGCTTTGGATAATTGATAATACTGAGGCAGAAAATTATTTTCACTTCCCCCTCCTTTGCAGTAAAACACAGCTGCGTTTAAGAGGAGAAAAGAAAAAAATATTGTTGTTGTATCAGAGAACAACATCAGGGTTCTGACCAGCATTACTTAGTAAACCTCTGAGCCACTTTGGAACTGAATGTGTGAGTTTGCTGCGTTAGCATCTAGAGCAGCAGCATCACTAGTTCTGCCTTGGGAACCATGGGATGGTGAAAGTATGTCACCTCTTGGCTAGAACCTTGCTGATCACTGCAAACCAGAGCAAAGGATAATCATTCTTAATCTGTGGTTTTACTGAACCGGTGTCTTGCTGCTGCTGCAGCCGTTCTGTTGCAGCTGTGGAGCAAGAGACAGCTCCCTCAGCTGATTTGCATTGAGTCTCACTGCAGTTATCTTCCTTTGCCAACACACGGCCTGGAGCCCTGGGGAAGAGGAAAATGAGGCTGTCCCATTTCTCTCCTGCCACTGTTGCAGGTAATGGGGCTTCATCTGTTTAGTGCTGGGGCAGCACCTTGTAGAAGCTCTGCAGGATGGTGGAGTAAAAGATGTTCATCCTCTGCATTATTCGATGTCACTGGTTTTACTCCATCACCTGCTGAATTTATTAACCTGTCTACATTCAGTCATCACCACAGATTAATGCCATGCATGGCATCTAGAGACATCTTAATTTACAAAGCTAAAACCTTCCGTTTGATCTCACGGATGGCGAAATCTTCATCATTAAGCACCAAGATGCAAAGTAGCAAATCTGACTAGTGAAATGTGTTGAAGTTTATTTTATGATAATATTTTTGCCCTCTCAAGGTAAGTGTAAACTGATGTTGGCAACTGCTTACGCTGTCATGGAGTAGTGGAAAACAAGGGCAGGTGGCAGAAGGGTCAAAGCAAAATACATCCTATAAAGAAAATAATCAAGAAAGAAATTCCATCCAAGCCAGCTGGAGTGGTCTGTGAGTCAGTCTTTAAGTGACAATGTTCTTCTGTTCAAGAGCTCACCAAACTATATTGAAATGGTGGATTTTTAGTTTTATTCTCTAAATATGCTATTTTCTCCAGCAAAGCATTGGGAAGTAAAAAGTCAGCATAACTGAATTTTTTTTTTACTTTTTTTTTTTTTTTTAATCTGTGTTTGTTTCTAGCATTGGAACAGAAATCTTGTAATGTCTTTTAACACTTGTTTAGTCTTTCTGTGCTTTAGTTTGTTCAACTCATATAAGAGATACCTCTATTTAGTTGCCTGGATTGTTGCATGAGTAATGTTGCACTGAAACTAAAATAATGCAATATTTATAAAGTATTTTCAGATCATTGAGTAGTAGACAATTTGAAAACCACTTCTATGGTACTGAATCTTAACTAATTTTCTGTTGCTGTCAAAGGATACCTCTTCAGCAAGGAAGGTTTTGTGGCTTTGTACTTAAGTCTGTGTTATGTTGGTTTTACAGTTGAAGATTGGAAATATGTGAGGCACAACCACCAGTTGTAAAAAAAATACCCAGTGGTGTCCCTGGAGTTCCATGTCACTGTCAGAGAGGCTCATTACATCCTGATAGGGTTTTGTTGTGTGTGTATTTTAACAGTGTAGATAGGTGTAGGTTGGATGTTGTAGATTTTTTTTCTTTTTTAACTATGTCTATTATGATAATTATTTCAGCCATGATTTAACAGAGGGTCAACATAGTTCTTAAAAAGTAGGAAGAGGGTTGGCCATGCATTATATCAAGCCAACTCATCAGTGTTACTGCACATGGAGGACAGGGAGGTGATTCAAGATAGCTAGCATGGCTCCACTAAGGACAAATCCTGCCTGACCAACACCAGTGGCTTTCTATGATGGAGCATCAGTGGACAGAGGATGACATGGATGTGATCTATGGGTTTGATGGGTGGACTGTTCAATGGATAAGGAATTGGCTGGAAGGTCACACCTGGAGGGTAGTGGTCAGTGGCTTGAAGTCTGGATGGCAAGCACCCTGAGGCAGTGGCAAGGACTCTGAAGGGTCTATACTGGGCCCTCCATACTGGGACCTGTACTGTTTAATATTGTTATCAGGGATATAGACAGCAGGATAGAGTGCACCATCAGAAGGTTTGCAGATGACACCAAGCTGAGTGGTGCTGTCAATAATCCAGAGGCACAGATTGTCATCCAGAAGGACTTGGATAGGCTGGAGAGGTATGCGCAGGTGCACCTCATGAGGTTCAACAAGATCAAAGGCAGGGTCCCGCACCTCGGTTGGAACAAACCTCTCTATCAATATAGGTGGGAGAGGAGGGGGTGAAACTGAAAAATATACAGCATGAAGATAATTTTACAGAGAGAGTGGCAGATTTGCATCCTGAAGTGCATATAAGGTACTGGTTCAGACCAAGCTATAAAGGGTAGAAATAAAATTACAAGTACTTCATTCCAGCATCCTGCATTTTACTGGTAAGAGAAAAGGAGATCAGGTTTCTCCTTGCAGCTTTTGGTCAAGCTGCTTAGGGATAATTTCTTCAGTGCTGCTGGAATTGCTCTTAGTAGGTACTCATGAAATGTGGTGTAATCTCCATAGAGCAATGAGATTCCAAAAGGTGAATATCTCAATATCCCACCAGGGCTCTTCTGTGCCCAGTACTGCTGCTGCAAACTCTAGTGCCACATTATGGACTCACAAGTGATGGCAAGTGTGGGCTGACAGATAAAGCATGGAATTTAGCACAAGGAGAAATCTATGCTTGAATCTTATTGCGGCATGTTATCTGACTCCATTGACTGCAGCATGTGACTGAATTAAAGTGAATGATGAAATTATGTACAGTCGTTTTCATAAGCAGAAGTCAGTTACAAAGTGCTTCCAGATGTATGTTTAATGTATTTCTGGTTTATTGTGGTGTCTATTTGATGTACGTGGTACTGACTAAATGGTTAAAAACACTGCAATGTGTACAGAAGTATATTGTACTCCGTTTTTTCCAAAAGTGTCAGTGTTGATAACTAAAAACTGAAATACTGCAATCTAATCAACAGTGCTTTTATGGGCCTACGAGCATGGGCTTTTAACATTTGGGTAACTCTACTGTTTGTAGACATAAAAATAAATGGCCCTAAAATTATTTTAGGATTGTAGGTTTAATATAGGGAAATAGATAAAACTGCAGGAATAAATCAGGGTAGAATTATTTCTAGCATCTCATCTGCCAGGCCTATGGAGGAACAGATATTTCACTTGCTTGCTTCGTGGGATTCAGGAAACCAGCATTCCGCTCAGCTGGATTGGTCAGCTGGATTCACAAAATTTATCTTCTCGCCTCTCTATTTTCTGATATCTTATGGCCTACAGCCACACCATCCCAGTTTAAGACCTTATCAGATGTCACAAAGCACACTGTATCCTGAAAGGCCAATACTTAAACCCTTCAAGTTCAAGTGTAGGAAGTGTTAGAGAATGGGTGGGTAGCACTCTTCACGGTTTGCTCCACCACATTCTCATTAAACACTATGTTGTAGGCACTCGGCTATGGTTAATACATAAAACTGGCATTTTGACTCCTAGAGAGATATTTTCCTTTTCAAAAGGAAGAAGATTAATCTAAAAATATTAGCTCCATCCAGATTTTAGTGTTGGGCTTTATTTTTTCCTGCCTAACATTTCTGCACTTAATGCAGTTGCATATAGAGTATTTTCTGTATTTGATGCTGTAATACAGGGCTGTGCTGTAAGTCATAGAATCATAGAACGGTTTAGGTTGGAAGAGACCTCAAAGATCATCCAGTTCCAACCCCCCGCCACAGGCAGGGACACTTCCCACTAGATCAGGTCGTTCAAGACCTCATCCAGCCTGGCCTTGAACATATCCAGGGAGGGAGCAGACACAACCTCCCTGGGCAAGTCATTTTGTTTGATGTCACAGTCCTCTATAGTCAACAGTAGGGGACTCTGTCTGTGGTTGTCAGCATAGCCAAATTTATCATGTATAGAGAGCCAGATTCTGATAACAGTGACAGATCATGGTCCAGGTGTTATGCTGAACTCAGTGCTATTCACACTGGTGATGGTAAGAAGTTTGCAAAAAGATCAAAGCTCAAAATGTATGATGTGCACAATGATCCTGTTTCTCATACTGTATGAGCTCCATCATTCTCATCACCTCTTCTATCTTTTTTCTTCTTTTTTTTTTTTTTTTTCTGAAATGAGTTCACAAGCTCAGTGTCTGTTAATTTGCTAGGGAAATTGGATTTGTTTTCACCAGGACGTTACTCTTAGCTTTGCTTTTGCTGTACAGTTCACCAGGTGTATTCAGTTGTTTGTTGTGTGTTTGGTCCTTAAAACCCCCAAAACTAATGGTTTGAGAGTGAGGTGGGAACATCCGTCCTGGGCCAGACCAGTTGGCTCACTGGAATTTGGTTCCTCACCCCCTGATGATGCTGAAAGGCTACAGAAGTTGGGTTGAAATGAATGAGATAATTTTGTGAGATTTGTGACCCTAAATCCTGGGATACTGTGCTGTAGATCCATCTGTTGAACATTTCTGCCCTACCAGAGGATTTTCTTCTTTACTTAAGAGGCCCAGGCTTACTTCCCTTGAATTCAGTGGACTACGGGGATGAACAAAGTGAATCAATACACAATGCAGTATGAATTTAATATATGTAAGCTGCACTGCATTTTTAATCAGCTATATATTTATTGTAGTGAAGAGTAACAAATTACAGTACCACTAGCACACAAAAGCTTATGGCATTCCATTATTCTTAATTAATAGGTAAGTGCAAGCCTTTTTTATTTATTCTAGAGGAGATCTTGTTACTAATTTGGTTGCAAATGTATCTGTAAAAAGGGGAAAAAATGTACATGTATTTATTTTGCTAGTTTAATAATAGAGCACTCATTCTTTCCTTTGAGTTTTTTGATTGTTATTTGGCTTGCAATCAAATATTTGCATGCTGGTTTTGCAGATATTTCAAAGATGTCCACTCTTTAATACGGAAACAAACCTGCTTGTAACAAGCAAAGAAAGAACCTTATAAACAGCATCTAGAACCCTAGGTGGACACCACAAATGGTAACGTAAGTACAGTGATCCTTGGGTCATTTTACTTGGAATGATCAGCAGATCATGATGAGAAAAGAGTAAGTGCAGGCAATATGTATTATTGATCCATTCAGTGGTTTTCCCTTCCTTCCGTGTAGAGGAGTCCACAGGGTGAGATCTCAACAAAACCTGCAAGTCTTCACTTGGAGCTTCGTTGTTAGTTCTGGGGAAGTGAAGCCAACTGTGTCAAACAATTTTTATCCTTAAACATAACTTAACTACTCCATAATTAGCAATTGCTCTTTCTGCATGCTTTCCATATAAAGATCACAAAGCTCTAGGGAAAATTTAAACTGAATCTTACAAAACAGAAATTTAATGTCTTGAATTTTGGTTTATCTCCCTAAACAGAAAGAGCCATTCCCATGTGGTATCTATTGGAACTGGGGAAGTTGACTTCTAAATATTAACCCACTTCAGTAGATGTTACATGATTTGGAGGATGGTCTTCAAGATGCTATTGAAAAAAAAAGTAAGTACTGTGTCCAGTTCTGGACCACTCAGTTTAAGAAAATATTGAGGTGCTGGAAGGTGTCCAGAGAAGGGCACCAAAGCTGGTGAGGGGGATGGAGCACAGCCCTACAAGGAGAGGCTGAGGGAGCTGCGGTTGTTCAGCCTGGAGAAGAGGAGGCTCAGGGGAGACCTAATTGCTCTCTACAATTACCTGAATGGTTGTAGCCAGGCAGAGGTTGGTCTCATCACCCAGGCACCCTGTGACAGAACAAAAGGACACAATCTTGAACTGCACCAGGGCAGGTTTAAGCTGGACATTAGGAAGAAGCTCTTCATGCAAAGAGTGATTGCCCATTGCAATGGACTACCCAGGGACGTGACGGAGTCACCATCCCTGGAGGTGTTTAAGAGGAGGCTGGGTGAGGCACTTAGTGCCATGGTTTAGTTAACTGGAAGGGTTAGATGATAGTTTGGACTCAATAATCCTAGAAATGTTTTCCAACCTGGTTAATTCTGTGATTCCGTGATTAAGATATTAAAATAAATAAGAAATAAATAGAAATATCTTAAAATTTAATTTTGGCTTTGTTTCTTACAGGTAGTTTGACAAATTTTGATGAATACTCAACATGAGAACATGCTCTTAACACAGCCATGGTGGAGACCTGATACTCTAAGACAGAATGGCAGGAGATATGGGATCTTCTGACTGGAAGCAGAGGAGAAAATGCAGTTCTCAGAGCAAGGTAATAAAAGCTTTTCTTCAGAGGAAATGTGTGTACAGTTTCCCTGAACCACTTTTCTGAATCTCTTTTTAAATGGTATGTGTATGGAGATGGGCAACTAACTTAAGTTAGTAATATATGAAAATTTGGGCCACAATTTGTGCTTCTTATTTCTCCTGGAAATTGTACGTTAATACCAATGACCACAACTTAGATCTAGACATTAACATTCTTGTAGTCTCCATATTTGAAGCTTCTGAATATTTATGCACTGACTTCTAATTTTCTACAGGAAGGCCTCGGTGGCCATCTCTGTTGTGGTCGATACCTGTAATTTTGCCCCACTTCCTTCTATTTGTCCTTTAGTTTGTACAGAAGCTCGTTGCTTGAGAGAAAGGACGTACTGCCAGACATGCTCAGAGAAGGTGATTTGTTTATAGTCAAGGAAGTGTGGGGCACTTACTAATTTCAAAAGTAATCCTTAGATATCTTGATATTTCTCTCCTCCTCTGCGAGGAAGAGATGGCTAAGGGCTTATGGTCTCAAAAGTGTAGATGGAGCACTACCGCTTGCTTAGAAGAGACCTGTTAAGCCATTTTTGTCTGTGTGACAATTATGAAACTTTGTCAAAAGTAGCATCACATACAGCAAACAAAATAGGTAGCCCTCACCCACTGAGCTTTCCAGAACTTACTGGTGGAGTAAATGTAAAAGAACCACTGCAACACTTGATCAAGAACGGGTAATTTAAAAGATGACATGACCTAATTTGAGAAGAGTTGTCCGTTTACGTGTCCCACACTTGTGTAGTTCAAAATAGTACACATCTTGTCCCTTTAACTTCAGGTGTATGTGTCTTGTCTGGTTCTTGGAAGTGACTGTGTACAGGCAGAGCATAATTGGCAGCCTGTGACATCCCTGTCTGCAAGTGTCTCTCTAAATGCAGCGTATTTCAGCCTTTATCTAGTGATGGCTGTTACCTGAGAGAAGCCCAGGGCCATCTCAAAGGGCTTGTAGCAGCTAATTGTGCCTGTTAGGACTAGCAATTAGCTGGGGATCTCTTCGGTAGGCAGCTCCGACACCCACTAGCTTTCAGCTCTTTTCACTTCCTTTCAGTTAACTAGCTGTGCCGAGCAGAGCAGACAGGGACAGGTAGGCAAGTGTGCTCGGCAAGGAAGAGGCAGGATGCCTGCAGGACCGCTGGGGAAAAAATAGACACTGGCTTATAATAATACACCAAAACATGACCTGATTAGTACAGGGGGGAAAAAAAAAAGCAGCAAGCGACTCAACCTTCATTTAGGTATCGGAAGCTGTAGCCAGGCCACTTGCACCAGCTACACTTCAGCTTTAAGAAAACAATAAAATCTAATTACGTATAGATCATTAAAAAGATCACATGCATATGGTGGTTGCTAGTTACCGTGGTGCAAACAATGGTTTCAATGGAAACATGGAGCAGAACATCAGAGAATTAAGATAATAAATCTGTTTCATTGAATAATAAAGCTTTGCACTTACCCATTAATTAAGGATAATCGTATGCCATAAGCTTTTGTGTGCTAGAAGTAATGTGCTACTCTTTACCGTAAATATATAGATGATTAAAAATTCAATACACCTTACAGGTAGCAGATTCATACCATCCTCCATATATATTTCAAGAGAAAGGTGTAAGTGTTCTTTTTATGCTTATTATTTTGTTTTTTTGAGTGGGATAGAGAGTTTCAATTATCCATCAGAATATGAGGTTTTGATAGCAGTTGGAAGACTTGGTAAAAATCTATTTCTTGAGATATTTGTGAAAATCTTTAAACATTGATGACATAATTCAAAGATACCTACAAATGTTAAAATAATGAAAAAAAAATAGGCTGGGCTTGTCTGCCACATCTGGTTTCCATAGTGAATTGAGACATACCACATAATGCAACTTACCGTAACACAATACACCCTGATCTTGTATTGACCCTTCCACTTGATGTGTCTTTAGGTGCTTTATAATCCCTAACAAATATACCTTAAAATCCTATTGAACGGTGTGGGCAATTGAGAACAAAATGTCTTTAGACCAGGAATAGTATCTGATTCTTGGACCAAACAAGAGAGACCATGCCAGGTCCACGGGGTGTGCAGGCTGAAGGACATGAAGGCTTCTGCCTACTCCTGTTGAATCAAGGACAGAGAAAATCTTGGGAGCCAGTATGGGGCACCAGACCTGTGAGGTTGATTCCCTTTCTCAAATCAACAGAAATAAAACATTTTTTTAAATTATATTGTGAAACCCCTCCCCCTCTCAGGACTCCTTTTCCATTTTACTTTCAAAGTGACATTTGCAGGATGAATTTTCAGGTGAGGAAAGTGGAGTCCCAAGCTGAAGAGGCTGCGAGCACAGGCTGCATGTACCCCAAATCCTCTGGGCTTTTGCCTAGTGCTCTGTGGACCCTGGCGCAGAAATAGATGCTTAACAATATACACAGATCATTTCTCTTGCTGCTAGAAGGGAAGCAATGAAGGTCTTGTTCCCACCCCCCCACACACCCACACCCTCCCCTGCCATGTAAAAGTTGTCTATTTGCCTTGAACTCCCTGCCTGTGTCTTTCAAATTACACGACATGATCTCCATGCGACCCTTCAGCTGACAAATTAGTGTTTTTAAAAGCTGTATTTCAGGAAAAATGCTGAATAAACAGAGGTCCACAATACATCAATAGACAAACCATCTTAGGCTACCCCCCTGTAAAATGTACAAAGCTGAGAAACAGATGGGCTGATCAGCTCACTGGACAGAGCATCGGAATTTCAGCTCAGGGTTCACAATTCAAGTCCAACTTGAAGAGCAACGAAACATTAATTTGGTGATCTGCTCGTCTCCTCTTGCCACAAACCCACAAGATATAACTCAGCAAAGTTGTGACTATTTAGTTTAACAACCTCTGCTTAGAAATGTGGCCTTGTTTACATGCAGCTTGAATTTTCTTGACCTGGTGAAGCAAATTCCTGTATGCTGCAAACATCATACAGTGAGGGCAGTGTGAGAGGAGCTTGTGCTGCCAACAGCAGCACATTAAATCTTGCTAGAAGGCATGGAAACAGCGATGCCTTAATGCTTATCAATACATGAAGGGATATTTCTCCAAGTATTAGCCTGAATTGCAGAGATGTACTCTGAATCGTGTAAAACAAGCACAATGCAAAGAGCTAGTGAAAGCCTCTTGTCAGTTTTCAAAGGAGAGGTGGAAAAAAAGAATCCAAACTCTAAAGAGGGGAAAAAAAAAAATCCAAATACTTCTAAATTGAGCTTAAGTGTTAAATATGACCTTTGGATTAAAGAACCACAAATTTTCACAGGAATTTGAAAACACACTGGATGGGGGAACTAAAGAACAGCAGGAACAGATGCCATTATTTGGCACTCAGTAGGGAGAGAAGCACAGAAAAGGCAGTCTCTGCAGAAGATGCTCTCCTTTCTCTTTATTTTCTCTTGGGGAGATAAGGGTAGGCACTGCATGAGATTTCCTCCTTACATCAAAAGCCTTGAGGTGGGAGGTGGAAGGGGAAATTTTAAATATTTTGAGAGCCCGGTCATAAAAATGTTCAGTTCTGTGTTTTACAGGGCAGGATGGTTTGGTGTGTGAAGAAGGGAAAACACTGAGCAGCAATCTTAAGAGAAATTTCTTTAGATTAACTGCAACTGCCCCTTGCTATCAGGGAAGAAAATACCTGGGAAAGGGAATAATTAGTTTGCAGTGTTTGCTAATTAGAGATGTATATTCATGAAGAAAGATCTCATGAAATTCACTGCAACTGCCAGAGCAGGGGAATGAGCCTGGTTCCCAGTGGGTGATCTCAACTTGTCCATGGCTGCTGGGGCTGTGGGGATCTGCTATGGAGGGAAAGCAGTGGCAATAGTCATTTTCTGACCCACCTGAAATGCATGTAGGTGAATACATGTAGATGAATCACCCATTGTAGTTTAATTTGGCTTTTATGTTTTTGGGAGCATGAGATAAAAACCAAAAATCACACCTTGCGCTTTCCTGGGAGTGTTCCCTTTGAACTGTGTGAATCCCTGCATAGCCTCTGACTCCAGGGAAGGGAGCAAGAGCCTTGCACCACAGAATGCAAAGAAAGTTTATTGACTGCTTTTTTATTTCTGGTTTTGAACTAGTGGAGAATTGTGGACTTGACACCAAACACAGTGAAAGGTAGACTATGGGTACCCAAGGTGTGCAGAGCAACCATTCAAAGAAATCACTGCTCACAAGATTTTGTATAACCTAGTCCACTTTGTCACTACTTTTGCCAGGGGCCTGATGACCTTTCTTGTAGTAGTCTGTGCAGAGACATTGGGATCAAAGAATCACTAATTAGCGGTGGCTCTTCGGGGAGGAAGAGGGAGACTATTTCTGTGCTTTCACTTCTGAAGATAGCACTTATATGTAGCCACAGCCTATCTTTGCCAACACATTCAGTACACAAATTAAAGTTTTAATGACCCTGTAAGCATTCCTAGTTCAAAAGCAAACACTAGGAAGCAAAGATAAGTTGCAGGGGATAGAAGTAAGAAAAATAATTT
Organism: Psilopogon haemacephalus; assembly: GCA_013396835.1. Lineage (NCBI taxonomy): Eukaryota > Metazoa > Chordata > Aves > Piciformes > Megalaimidae > Psilopogon > Psilopogon haemacephalus. Next base: position 225,121 of record VWZI01002903.1, on the reverse strand, counting down.
TAAAGAAGGATTATTGTGAAAATCAACAAAGCCACATTCAGAATGTTTAGATCAAGTCTTTATTAAAACTCCTTGCTTTGTAAATTCCTGGAGCATCAGAGATGAGGCCAGTGGCCACACTGACAAGAACTCAAAGGTTTAAGATTGAAGTTCCTGTTTCTGTCATATCCTCAAGTTACAAATTGTCACAAAGTGTTCTGAATGTCATAGTGGAATCAATCAATAGGACAAATCTCTACCATAGTGAAGATCAGACAAAGCCATCATTAGAAAGGAACAAGCAGAGTCACATATATTTTTTTTTGGTGTGCATTTCCTTTAACTTTATCATATTTGTTTGAGATAATGCTCTTAACTAAAAATCACGCTTTGTATTTTTCTAAGATTTGTTCCAAACAAAACTGTCTTCCGTGGGTGCAGGTGCAAAGTTATAAGCCTCAGATAAGCCTGCCAAAAGTACAAACACAGAATAGCTTTGAGTAGGTAAAAATTAGGTAAACACACATTTCCCTAACCCTTTTTGGAGCTAGTTGGTAAATGCAAGTATATGATTTGTGCTTTGAAGCTGTAAAATGCCTAAGTGCTTATGCTTAGATGTGCACAGCCTAGGATTGTTACATTCTTGGGATTTTAAAATGTCACCAAAGTGATCTGGGGAACCTGGCATGCAAAGGAATAGTGCAGTCTATCCCACAGCATTTATTTCCCTCCTCAGAAGGTGTTAAAACTTATAAATAGTTATTCATACACAGCTGTTTTTTTACATGGGATTTCAAATGCAGCTCAGTTTTTACCAGCTATTTAGTGGGGTTTAACTCTTCTAACTGGGGCCAGTTGTGGTAGCAGCCAAAATGGTGTCTCTAGGGAGCAGTGCCTACATGAGATGCCTAAGGTTAGGTAAAATTAATATAATACACGTTGAAAGCTTTTAAGTTATTTTTACATGTCCTCCTACTTTAAGTATAGGCATAGTCCACTGGGTGTGATTTGTATGACAGTCTTTGACAGTGTGAAGAAGTGCTAGCATGTGCTTTAATGTCACACACCAGGCAATTTAAAGTTACTTTATGTATAAATAAGAATTAGTCCTTTAAAATTCACTGGTATAGTGATGTGTAGCATAGAGATAAGCACAAATGTAGAGCTAATGGACTCACACAGCTAACAGTTTGAAGAGGGCCTTGAGCAAGCATGATTCTCTTACAGGGAAAAACTTATTCCACGACTGAAAACATAAGTGAAGCAAGATATTTTATTTCACTTTAAAAAAAAACAAAAATGTTTGGGAAATAGTTTGTAATTTCCTAGCTTTGCTCCAAGTCAAGACCGTTTGAAAATCAGAAATGTAGGAGGATTCTTGTGTTTAATATGGACTGGTGCCTTTTGTCATTTGAGGGGGGGAAAAAATGAAATGGCAATGGAAGCTATTTTGCTAATGTTTTTATCTATTCTGTGACTGACATCAATAATACATAACAGTTCCATTGACATTGCATCCTGTCCAATGGACCCACTGACCTGATTCAATGTCAGCTGAAATGCCTCGTACATCATAAACATACATGAATTCTCACAGATCCATTATCCTCCCGCCCAGGCCAGGGATGCCAGAGATCCAATGCTAAGCCAACAGGAGTTTGAATTCTCTTTTTTTCTTCAGTTTATATTTTCTTTCACACTATGAAGGAGCAGCTCCACACTTTATAGAATTTAACAGTGAAACCCCTACACGCCTTGTGAATACATGAATGGTAATGATGTCAATAGATGTTCAGATACCAGGCTGATAAGAGTGGGGTAATAAAAACCCAGATAAATACCTCATACCTTGTCAGGAGAGCCTGCAAACCTGATGTGTCATTCTGTCTTATTGTGCAAGAATACATGAATCATAATATTCCTATTAACTTTGTACAAAGTCCACAGTAGTTGCAAACTTCACCCAATGACAATACAACTCTTATAAAAATATGGATATTTAGCATGTTCCCCTGCTGTGATTTCATTGCCACTAAAAGCAACGAAAAGTATTCCACGGCTTTCAGTTGGTCCCCCCGAACAGTGCACTGCAACAGTATATATTTGTTTTACTACTGAGTCTGCTTAGCAGTCAAGCTGTAGGAAATTGAATATACACTTACTGTATAAAAATGATATGCTTGGTTAGTGATACTTTAGAAAAAATAAGTGCATCAATCATAGAATAGCAGGTTGTCAAGGCTTTATAGGTAGGAATAACACAGAACAAAAAAATGTAATGTATGTTTGGCACTTTTTTTTTTTTTTCAAAATTCTTAGGAGAAAGTTGATTTACAATAACCTCTTCCCTCCCTCTCTCCTCTCAAATCCTTCTAAAGAAATGTTGAAAGAAATCTGTGCAAACTATCAGGCTCTCTGTTCTGACGTGTGTGTAATTACAAGATCATCCTCATTGTGNAAAAAAAAAAAAAAAAAAAAAGGAGGAGGAGGGAGAGGGGGAAAGGTGCATACTCTTAATACTGTTCTGCCATTCAAACTCAGAAGGATAATTTTCCTCACAAGTTAATGGGAAGAAGACAACTTAATAATTAGCCTGGTTTAAGACAGAGCCAAATCCTTGACAAGGAACAGTGCCTGCACCTAGAGCCTGATTTGGAGACTGAGCAGTTCCCAGGGCAAAGCTGTCTGCAGAGCTTCATTACTGTACTCTGTCCCAAAAGGAGGGGATCTGAGATGTGCACTGCAGCTGTCCCAGACACCACTTTTGTTGAGTGGTTCTCGTGGGTTGATTGGTTATGCTCAATTTCCCACTGAAGCCCTCTGAGATGTGCAAACCTGACACACAATCTGTACAATTCACAAGCTTTCCCGACAGCACGTGAAGACCTACAGATTAAAGCTGCCACAGAGTAGCCTGTTGCTGTGGACAGTTGCATCACTGCCTGATCCAGAACCTAAAGCATGACACCTAGGCCACACCTGCCCAAATGTAAACTCAAATTCTCTGGCGTGAACCAAAGACAACCTTCAACTGGGGAAAAGATGCCTGAATTCCCAGCTCACTGGATCTTCTCTCACTCTCCATTTCTTTTTCAGAGCATCTATCCACATTTCTTTGTACACGGATCCCTTCATTATATGGATTTGTGCTCCCTTCTAAGAGATCTGTTAAAAGAAAAGTAACCAGGCATTGGAATGAAATACAACACACGTGTATGAGGAGTTGCCTAAGGACGGTGAGTCTGGCTACACATCTGGATGGAAATCAGACTTCATTTTGGAGTGTGCTACAAAGCGTCTGCTGGTTTTAAGTCACTTTCTGAAAGGTTTGATTCTATTAATTTTAACTATCTCTTTTTCATAGATATCCTGCCAAGCACAATGTCTTGGAGGAGTTCTGCATTACCTTGGAGCCTCAAAACCCAGTTCTGGGGTTTCAAAAACCACTGTAGGAAGTACTAGCTGTAGAAAGGGGCTCAGAGAGGGAGTCTATATTCAGCGAATGCCCCAGTGGGACTGTACTATAGCATATATAAGGGGAATCTTGAGGGTGTGTATATCTGAGGATGAATCCCAGCACTGCATCCTGATGGATGTTGAGGAAGGGGGAGGACAGCCAAGCTGTGAGACTCTCTTCTCTCTTTCCTGCTCCTCAGTGAGCCATCCGCTGGATGAACAATGCTGGTACTGATGAGCACAATGAGACCAGAGAAAAGCAGAGGTGCCAGAGGGGAAGTTAAATGGATAAATACTCAAAAAGTTGCTAAAAATATGAAGTACTAACAGCAAGTCATATAATATAGGATGCTTTTCATTCTGGGACAATAGAGGGTGATTCAGAAGTGGTATTGAAGGCAGTCTGCAGTACAGGCACTTGTCAGGAGGCAAGCAGCATTTTTCATGATAATGGAAGAAGCATATTGTGTTCAAACACTTCAGATTCATTCCTGTTCTTACAAAAAGTACCCTGGGATTTCTTGTGAACAGGAAGACAAAATAAAGCTTCAGTTACTGAGAACTCCATCAGAGATACCCAAACAGAACAACTTAGCTTATCTGCCTAAAAAGTTTAGGCAATTTTGTCGAGATCTAGACATGTTTTTCCCCCAGGTCTCCTAGCTCTTTCTGATGTGAGCTGTTAAGTTTTGTTCATTGCTTGTCTATCTGTAGAGATAGATTGCTTTTCACATATATATTTTTTCCCCTCTTTGCTGTCAGGGCTGATGTGATAAAAACAAGAGAGAAACAAGGAGATACAGGAGGAATATCCAGGAAACATTTCCATGCTGCACAAGGTTGGTGTAGAAGAATAAAAGACAAGGAAAGTACTGAGTCTCTGCTAAGGACTGGTGTAAGATATTATCCATCAAAGACTTCAAGCTAACTGTTTTGGTGTCTCTTGTCATGACTTTATTGACTCCAGCACTACTTCTGAGTCAGCCCAGGTACCAAATTACACTGAAGAGTTAGTCAAAGGCAATACAATAATAGTGTAAAAGTTTCAGGAGGTGAATGCAATTGCTGGAAATGCTATTGATGGCATTACTTATTTATTTAGTAGACAGAATTTAGAATGGGAATAAGGATTTGTCTGTCACCATCACATCAGCCATCAGTTCAGCATTGCCCTAGGCAATGAGTATGCTGTTACTAATTTTAGTTTGTTGTCATTCAGTCCAGATAGTTTTTGAGGTTCGTTTAGCTGCTGCTAATAAAAAAAGAAAGACAGAAGAAATGCTATGTACTGGCAAGGGAGGATACTAGAAAACCCTCCTCAAATCACAGTCCCTTTGGTTTGTGCTAGTGATATGATAGTGAGTTAGTTATTTCCTTCAGAGGCAGGAGCAACAGCCTGACTCCTTTTCATGACTAGGTGCTTCCTCTTGAGGGGCCAATGTCACAGCCATATCCTCCAGCCTGCATTGCATTTGTGCTGCCTTCAGAAAGTGCACTTCCATCGCTGAGCACTGGAGGGTTTGTGCTTAAGAGGAAGAGGTTGAGACAAAATACATTAGAGGTACTCAAAATAATGATGGAGGGTGAATTAGCTGCTGTTCTGCACATAATCTCTAACACCATCATTAGAGCTAACTGGGTGGTGGACTGATAAGAGGAGGTGTTGCCTTTGCTTTTGAGTTGTGATTACACCCTGCGATTCACTTCCACGGTGAAGTGAGTCAGAATTCTGTGAAATCTGAAAGGATTCCACCTATCATTTCTTTATTTATTCGCATGGTATTTAGAGCCCAGTGAACAGAGATAGCTAAGCTGACACAAGAGGTCACTTACAGCTCACAGTGGCTTTGGGGTGCAAATTATTCACCTGCCAAAGTAATACTTTGTTCTTTCCTAGCACCATTTCTGTACTGTCACCGCTTTACAGTTATTAAGTGTCTCTAAATCCCTCTGCTGCCCCATGCATTGCCTTTGATGTAGGTGAGAACAGATATATCCATTTTGCAAATGTGTGGTGGGTTGACCCTGGCTGGATGCCAGGTGCCCACAGAAGTGACTCTGTCACTCCCCTCCTCAGCTGGACAGGGGAGAAAAAAATGTAACAAAAGGCTCATGAGTTGAGATAAGGACAGAGAGAGATCAGTCACCGATTACTGTCATGGGCAAAATATGCTTGGGGAAGAAAAAATAAGTAATGTAATTTATTACCAATCAAATCAGGGTAGAATAATGAGACATAAACCCAAATCTTAAAAGCTCCTTCCCCCCACCCCTCCCTTCTTCCCTGAATTTTACTCCAGATTTCTCTACCTCCCCAGAAACACAGGAGGATGGGGTGGTAGGGATTATAGTTAGTTCAGCATGTGTTGGCTTTTCTAGTCCTTCCTCCTCAGAGGCAGGAGTTCTCACACTCTTCCCCTGCCCCTGCTTTGGACTTACTCACAGCCTGTAGTTCTTTGCAAACTGCTTCAGCTTGGGTGGGTCATTTCCTTCAGAAGTAGGCTGCTCCAACATGGATCCTCGGTGGGGTCAGAAGTCCTGTCAGCAAACCTGCTCCAGCATAGGCTGCTCTCTCTCCATAGGTCCTTAGGTCACACCAGGAACCTGCTCCAGCACAGCCTCCTTTGGACCCATCCTTCTGCTCCTATGTAAAGTCCTCTACAAGCTGCAGGTGAATATCTGCTCCACGGTTAACCTCCATGGACTGCAGGAGGACAGACTTACTCACCATGGGCTGCACAGGAATCTCTTTTCTGGTGCCTGGAGCACCTCCTCCTCCTCCACCTTCTTCGCTGGCCCTTGCCTCTGCAGAGTTATTTATCAGTTTGTTTTTTTCCCCTCTTTCTTAGATATGTTCTCACAGGACTGCTGTCACCAGTACTAATGGGCTTGGCCTTGGCCAGCAATGGCTCCTTCTTGGAGCTGTCTGGCAATGGCACTGTTGGACATGGAGGAAGCTTCTAGCAGCTTCTCACAGAATTCATCCCTGTAGTCCCCCTGCTACCAAAACCTTCTCATGCAAACCCAATACAAACCAATAAATGAGTGAGAGAGTTAAGCCACTGACCAAATAATACATACTAAATCAAAAAGAGTAGAAAAAGGACTGTAGGAATTTGGATGCCAAACTCCAGCGTTACCACATAACTGAGTTTTCTTGATGTAAAATTTCTAAATGTGAGAGTTCATGCAAAATACACCTGGTACAAGCCCCTCACAGCATCATGCCATGATCTCAAGATAGCTCTCTGAACAAGCAGGCTCTTCAACTGGCATTATCTGCAGCATCAGTGCAGCATCCAGGAAACTGGCCAAGTGGATTGCCTGCCGAGACTGCTGCGTTTCTTCCAGGGCTTCAGGGAGACCAGTGTCAAGGTTTTATAGCACTGCATCATGCTCTGTGGATGCACCCAAATCTCCACTGATCTTCAGCCAGGAGATCCCTCAAGCACTACATGTGCACAGAAAGGGCAACACTTTCCTCCCCCTCCCCCCCCCCATTTGTCCTAGTACGGTTACAGTTTTAATTATGTGGAGAAGTCTTGCCTTGGTTTCATGCCAGTGATATACTGCAAACCCAGAAGCTTCTAGACAAGAGACACCCAGCTGACAGTGCAGTCTCTAGAGGTGTTTTAACCTGCTGCTCTGAATGAGGAGGACATTTATAAGTGGCTCCTCACCAGTGCCCCATTCAGAAAAAAACAGTGCACATGGGGCAGCTGGAGAACTAAAAGCAAGCCAGTCTGGAACCACTGAGAGATCTCTATGCTGTAAAATCAAGTTATAAGCCTCACCAGTGTAACATTTTTACACCTAAGCATGGCTTGCATTCATTTGAAATCAATGGAAGGATGGCCTCTGAATCTCCCAGGTCCAAACAGCTGGCAAGGTTCATTTCCTTTCACTCATTGAACAATGATGAGGACCACTGGAGGTGCTGCATTGTGTAGCAGTAAGATATTTGTCATGGTCTGAGATGGAAATCCTATCTGGTATAATTATTTTATATTAAAATAGATGAAATTTTGATATTGAAGTGCAGAATGTTGTACATTGCATTAGCCAGAGAACAGGATATTCATCTTTACTTTAATCTGTAGACTTCATAACTTTGTTTGCATTCACTACAAAATAGCTACTGTACATTCCTGAAAAATGACATCTTGCATGAAAGGACTTAACAAAAGCCACAGTGCTGATAATTTTCCTGTGGATCAGGGAGGACAGATGTCTGGCTTCAAAGACATGGACCAAGGCTCACCTTTACAATTTTCAACTAGGTTATAATGCTGTCATGAGAGCACATTAAAGGAAGTTTCTCTTGATGAACCATTTTACTCATTCATGTGAAACTTGATTTGCTCTCCCGGACCAAACACAAAACTGGCAAAAACTTCATTTGGGGAGTTTGTTTTGTTGGCAAAATGCAGACAAAGCAAATGTTTCAGAAATAGGTATATTGATTCATTACTTTTCTTTTCTGCTGGTTTTCACCACATCTCGAATTTTTGGGAGCTATTTGTAGGAGTATACTTGGAGACTGGAGAAACTGAAGGTAAGGCACTATGCAATACATGTGGAAAAAGATAGTGAATACACAGTCCTTGACTATTTTGAGCAGTGAGAAGTACTTTTCAGAGGACTTTGGCAGAGGACAGAATGCTCCATGTGCAGCTGCCTGCTTTCTGTACTGTGGTAGCCAAAGTTACCTGAGATAACCACCGTCTGTAAGCGCCTACACAGGGAACGTAATCTTCTATTTAAAGGCACCTTTATTCCTTCAGACAAAACTGCTAACAAACCCCTCTGGCTGAAAGCTGAATGATTGTGGAGAGATTTCTGAGAAAGTGTAGCCTGATAGGAGTGAGCAAGCCCTGCTGTAAGGAATGCGTTTGAAAGAGAAGCACAGCGGAACACCTGTAAGGAGAAAGTGCAGCTGGAATGGAGGGAAGGAAAACAGAGAAACAGACGGAGAGAGTTCCTGCTTCTGGNTATAAAAGGAGCTGCAGAATAGCAAATAAATGGAGTTACAGCTGAAATCACATTGGTTTCTGTTTCTCCTGCGGTGCTCCTCCCCGACAAATGATCAGAGATTTGAAACAGTAGGAAGATAGATTTTTAAGACTGAGAGTCTTTCCAAACTCATGTAGTTGCTCCCAGTCTGCCTCTGCTCTGTGGAGGAGGCAGGTTTTCAGAAATGCTATACCCAAAAATAAAAGCGATTTCCTGTTCAGTTTGCACTTAAAGACACCTGCAATCAGGAAGTTAAAAATAAATAAATAGAGAGAAAACTCAACAATCATTGGCTCACCTTGTACTAGTTTAAAAGGCCCTTAGCTAAACTACCAAAGAAAATGAAAACCAATAATCGGATAGGCTCATTACTCTATATTGTGTTCTACAAGATTTAAATTCCTGTACTACAAAAAGAGAGAAAAAAAAAAAAGTAAATATTTATTTTTTTGTTGGTCTTGTTCCTTACCCTGGACATATGGCACTTAAAATTGTGCACAGACCCTTTGTAAAAACAGTGTGAGTTAAGCACAGAGTATTGCCTACACATGGAGGCAATGCTGTGAATTTCTGTGCTTCGGTACCAGGGGATCGAAGTCAAATTTTAGGTGTTAACCAAACATAGGATGTGTTTGGCTGTTCTGCCATCAATTTTTAGAAATGTGAAAAACTTGATGAAGCTTAAATAATTAACTGTTTTTAATAAGTGTCAAAACTGTCTCCTAGCTTCCGTTTGTCCTGGTGGCTCAGTCAGAGCCCTGTGTTGGGCTGTCTCTTGAGGCTGGTTAGTTTGTGTGTGGCTTAGAAATGGGCACTCTCTCCCCAGCCCCCCCCACCAAAACTTTTCAGTGGCGACAAATCATAACCGGTTTGGAAATGAATTGATTTGCAAGGCCTGTTGCCAGAGGTCAAACCTGCAATTGCATGGAAATGTTAAGGTGCAATTGCTTCAGGCTTTAATGAACTCCAAAAAGAAATATGTAGGCCTGTAAAGCTCATCCATTAGATCCTGACCTACAAATGGCAAGGCATAACAGCGATGCAGGCAGGAGGTGTGCTGACTAAGGAAATTACATTGATACAATTAGTTTTACATGTTTTGGCATTTAATCCTGATGTCTAGGCAAAAGAGAGAGCGCACGGAAATTACAAATAACAGTAGGAATGGCGTTTCCGATGAGGTGCAGATTTTCTCCCACTCTGCCTTGCCCCTCAGAGCATCACAAACAGCTCTCCCTCAGCTTCAGGAAGAAAAGGGTAGCAGCAGTCAGTGGCTGGGACAGTCCTTGGCTGATGCACGGGAGGCTGCACACCTCAAAAAGCAGCTCACCTCAATTTCAGGAAGGAGCTGAAGATGGGAACTCTCTCAGCCAAGGAAACGGAGACTGGAGAGTGTTTCTTCTTGAAACTCTTGCCTCCCTCAGAATAAGAAAGACCAAAAATAGGAGTAATTTGAAGAGCTATTAATAGATTGCATAAACCAACCTGAGCACTAAGAGAAAAGGAATCCCAGGGCAAATGAATCACTGAGTCCTCCTAAGTGGATGGTGGGAGGAAAGTTTATTTTGTTTATGGGGTTGGGACATTATTGTACCAATAATTTTCACTCTTCTTTTCATAGTAAAGATTCTCTCTTTGCTTGACACCCTTGAAATTTTAATTTAAAGAGTTGTTACCAGTCATGGTCCAGAAATAAACACCTCTGTCTGAGTACACATTAATTGTTGCCTACAAGGGGCAAGTGTCTGCTCCAACTATCTCAGCTAAGCTCTCTCCTTTCATGAGACAAACTTTCCACAGGCCTGGAGAGAGAAAAAATCCAGCTCTGACCACACAGCTCTACCTTACCATGAATTATTAGGCTGGAAAGTGTCCACATCTGCTTTCATGCTGTTTTGTGAGTCTGGTACCCTTATATTGTGATGAAGAAATGCTGAGAAGGGATGGGGCATAATTCAGTGCCAGGTACAAAACAAACAAACAGGCAAACAAATAAATAAATAACTGCAGTTCTCATTTGGCACAAACCTCCTAGCAACAGAAATAATCAAAACCTGATTAACAAGCTGGTCAGTTTAAAATGGAAATAATGATCTTCTTTTGCCTTCCTGGTCCCATCAGGATGGTTGCAAAAGGTTATCTATTTTAATAAATTAATTAGACTCAACTAGATGGCTTGTTTGCCAATGGTGGCGGGGCTTGTTTTCACAACTTGAGAGCAGCTTCCCAGTATGGCTCATCTCACAAAGCTACCACCTAGTCAGTGATATCACCAAGGTGCTATCGGACAGGTAAGTGCAGACCTCAGGAGCAGCTTTCAGCTGAAAAGAAAAACTCTGGCAGGACTCTAGCACCCAATGTTGTGCAGTGGATGAACATGGAAAGGGACAGGGTGGCTTTCACCTTCATCTTTTGCCCCTCTCATTGCCAAAAGTCACTACTCGGTAGCAGTTGAATAGTTGTGAAATAGAATTAAGAGTTTTGGTTTGGTTTTTTCCTCTCATGTAGTAAGAGTCTTGCTTTGAGCCTGGGTATCAGGGAAAGCAGCTCTGTTTGTATGTAACATGGTATGTTACAGTTGAATTTTTCCTCCTTTCTGCTTGGCTTTTTTTTTTTTTTTAATTCAAGGGCCAGGTCATTGCTTCTGAACCTCTCTCTCAAGAACTGACACTTAAAGTGCAAATGAAGCTAATGACAAGAGACAATATTTTAATGTTAATTAGATATTTCATGTGTCTTAGTTCATCAGAGCAATATTGCTCTTTTATGTATTACATGAAAGCGGAGCTTTAGCTTGGAGGAAAACAGGGAATGTGGTCATAGAAGTAGTATTCTTGGGTTTGTAATTATTAAAATTATTGTTACATTTAGGAAATCCAGGAAACTTTGAAAGGAAGATACTTAACAATAATAATGGAGCTACTGTGCTACCCTGGCAAAGGCTTTACATCTTTATTTTCCTCCTACATGAGCTGGCATTGTAAAAGCTGTAGTCTCCCAAGCTCTTGGTAGGAGAGCAGACTTATTTTTTGGTTTTTTTTTCTGCAGAACTACATTGGTGCATAAATGGCAGAGACTAGGTCTTTCTTTACCTAGATTCCCCTCTCCTTCCTTTTCTTATGACATGTTGTATTTTTTAATAGTTATGTTAAAACACTGCCATGTGCTGCTAACGCTGCATCCCGATGAAATGGCCTAATGATGATGTTCACCAGAACTAGGTACGTAATGTACAATATTCTCTGTGAATGTTTGCATTCCTTGTGGCCTGGTTTCTGCTCCTTTTGCGTTCTTTCACTGGCTATTTGAGAAGTTGCATTTCACTGCCAGGAAGTATTTATACAAAGCAAATTTCAAAGTTGTGCGCATATTTGAAGAAAATGAAATTTAAGGCCCTGTCACTGCAATGAGCTCCTTCCAGAGAGAGACCTCATGCATGGACCCTGAATGCAGAAAACGCCTGGAGAAGGTCACTGCCTTGGCAGGATCTGCGTTCAGCTCTCCGTGCTGTGATGTCCTGGCTGCGGACACTCACTAATGCTGTCGTTTTTAAGGTGGGTTTTTAAGAGGTAAAAAAACCCACAAAAATTACGTTAGGATTTTGTGACCATTTGTGTTTCACCTGGATTTGCTTTAGAGATCAGATCGCACTGGGCAGAATAAAATTGTATTTGTAAGGAAAACCAGGGAATTTCAAAGTAAATGTACATATTCTGAAACAGGAAATGTGCTTTTCTTTAGTCGTTGGTGTGAGTGCCTGCACCTAACAAGAACAGCAGTGTAAAAAAGTAGTTAAGCCTTCTATTTTCATCCACAGCTAGTATTATTAAAAGAAAAAAAAAGAAAAAAAAAGTGTTAGTTCTGTGGTTTCTTTATATGTGGTAGAGAGCAAAGACACAACAGAGTGAATTCATAGAATAAAGTAGTATTGCAGATGATTTGCTTGGCTTGGAGCATCCTTGCTACTTCATTTTCACTGTGTTTAATTACACTTTTTTTTTCTTTTTTAAAACATCATGTATCCTGGAGGAGAATCAATTTTTTTGGAGAAGACTTTCATGTACAACATTGAAGTTTAAGTGGAAAGTTTTCTTAATCATGCTGACTCAAAAATAATACTAATATGAGAGCTGAATATTTCACCTAAATGAGAGTGCCAGGGATGAACTGCAGAGTCTGGGGTCTCAAGAGACCTTTGCAGATCACACTGAATTCTAAAGAGGTTCCAAAGATGGGAAACCAGCTTGGTGGGAACGTTGACTGGAAAGATCCCACTGGCCGGGGCTTGAAGTGAGGTTGATACTTCACATGATGAGAAGGAAGGAAGCGAAAAAGATTGCAGCACATGATCAGCACATCCTGGTTATCAGTGGCAGCACCACCATTAGCTCCACAACAGCCTGAGCCTCTTTCCCATCTTGCAGCATATATTAGAATTGGAGACGATGTGCCAAAAGGATGGCAGAAGGAAGCTTTTTTTTTTTTTTTTTTTTAATAAGCAGGGGAAATAATTTCATAACCTAATATTAAACACATGCACGCATGAGACAGACACATGCACTCATGCACCCCAGATACAGCAGCCTTGGTCCTGTGACTGCTTACATAAAGGAGTAGTAACACTTGGGTGTTTAGGGTTCGTTGGTACACGTTAACAACTGCAAGTGTTCTGCCTGAATAAAAGCTGTTTGCTTTACTACTTCAGGGCTTCTGCCCTTTTGGGACATACAATGGGCAAACCAAATACCTTGATAGAGGGCTATAAGTGCGGTAAGTTATATTTAACTAAAATAAACAGGCAGATACAGACACTTCTGCTCTGCTATAAAAAGGCTGCATATGCTCAATGCAGGTTTTCTTAAGGTAAGGGACAGAGCTTAGGAGGCTCTAAGGCAGCTAGATTTGCCCATATGGGAAGGCGGGCTTTCACTGATGATTTTGCAGACAGAAATTGCCCATCTGCACTGTTTGCAGGTGTTTTGAATGATTATATTATTAGCTCTGTCTGTTCAACTTTGCTTTTTTATGGTGGCTTTGGTATTGCAGTAAATAAAAAAAAAGAAATATATAAGCAGCCATCTGGTTCCCAATTTTTTGACTAGCGCTCTTTGTCAAGAAAGAAAAAAGAATTCTCAGATATTATTTCCTAGTTCTGAAACACTGGCAAATGAGAAGAACAAATCCCCCAATTCTGACCTGAATATAAAACAGGAACAGAATTTTTCTGCTTTTTATTTAACTTGCTCTGATTAATCCATTTAAAAGCAATTGTCTCTGTTCTGTTCTCATTTATGGTTCTGTGAAGTCAGCAGAGTAGTTCTAGACTTACACCACACTTTTGGAAGCAGAATCTTCTTCTGCTGAAACTGGGGAGCAGAAGAATTAAAGTGAAAGCAATCCTTGTTGAACAATTTTCTGTTTTTCTAAATGGATGGCAAAGATAGCTGGGAAGTGGTCCTTTGTTGCTGGATTTTACAGAAAGGGTTCGTTTCGCACAGGTATTTTTGCAAAGCAGAGACGAAACTTTGCAAGACCTTTAGAAATAAAGAACAAGTTATTTGCTATCTCAGCAGTAAGTTCCCAGTTGTTGGACTGCATTTACATCTCTCTGAGCATAATATTTGATTATTGGCAATATGTTTCCCGTTAAATATTTCATATAGTGCATAAAGGCCTCTTCTACTTGTGAGCATTCTGTAAGTATTAATGAAAGCAGTGAATCTGTAGATTCAGCTGGTGCCTGAACACCTTTTGCTGTAAATTGTTTCAGAGCTGGATTGCAGCTTCACACAATTATTTAATGCTGCCTCTATATTCATGAAATCAGAATTATGTATCTGAACCTAGGCAGATTGTCAGCAAATCTTCCTTGGAGAGGTGGCACCAGACCTCACAGGTATGACACAAATCCAAATATTCTTGAAGCTCACAAAAAGAATCGCGTGGACTCTCTTCTCCATTTTGCATGCAAGACTTCACTGACTTTGGCAAAGCTCTGAACAGACCCCAGTGAAATTGCAGTAGGAATACAGTGTATTTAGATACGTAAGATTAGATGTTTAAGACGTTTGGGCCATGCTCAGCCTTTTGTTGCCGTGATGCTGTTCTCCCATGAACAGTGCTGTCATGTGTGGGACTCATGCAGGAGGGGGAAAGGTGTGCACTGGTCAAAAGGTCAGCTGAAAGGGTTTAGAGCTAGTGTTTGCAGAATAAAATAAAGTATGCAGCTATAATCTTGTGTTCCCCTAGATTTAAAGATGTCTATTTAACCTACAATTTAGAGATTGCATTTACCCACCTGCCTTTTTTGTACTCTTCTGCCTGAAGCTGCAGGCCCTTTGTAAAGACAGAAGTCTACAACAAATTGCAAGTGTTATTCTCACTTGATCTACTCTAGGAACACCTCAGATCCACTCAGAGTGAGATGCAGTCAGGAGAGATGTGGAGATCAGGTATAAGTTGAACTTGGCAACGTTCATGCACAAGGTGGAATGACTGGGTCTACTTGGCAGTACAGTCCCTGGTGTAGTGTCATGGCATTACAGAGCTGCTGTTTATAGAAGTAGACAATTGCATCAGGAACTTGGCAAAGCAATGTTGGCTTTCAGGTTTATTGTCAGAATAAAATTCACTTAAGTGCTGGCGGTGGGCATGCTTATCTTGCCATGCAAGTTTAGAAAGGGCCTTATTTTTTCAGACCTTCAAACAGTTAGCTCTAACCTCCTCATCCTTTCTGAGTCTGGGCAAAATGTGCACCTCATTCTACAGAGACTTGGACACAGCACACGCCAGGCAATCGCACAGAGTTTGGTTACTGGGGGTTTGTACGTGCACTGTATATTTTTGCTTGCTTTCTATCAGTCCCGTTACTAAAATGAAACAACAGATTCATAGAGCTCGTCAATCTTCTCTTCATCTATGCAATTTATACTGTAGTACTCTGAGCATTGTTTCTTTGAATGAAGAGATGTAAGCATTCCTATAAAAGGTTATACACTTTTGCATCAGCCGCGTGAATAACGGCCACACAGGCAGTAACTCTTCCTCATGCCAGGAACACAAGTAGTGCAAGGATCTCATTTTAATCTTTAAGAGGTCTCTAAATTCCTTAGGAACGATTGCTAAGAGAAACCATCTTCTTCTGCAGTTGTTGTAATCTTTGCACCACTACGAGGCTGCAGCAGCTGCGTGGTAATATCAGAAAGGGGAAAGGTAAACAAATCTGAGCAAACTCTGCTCTGTTGTGGGAACTTCCCAGTAAGCTAAGAACAGAAAATGCTTGAAGAAAACATCCAACTCTTCGTGTTACTGTGATACATGTGTGCTTGTGGGAAGACATCCTTAAGCAAAGGAAAACAAAATCCCAAGCAACTCCTTTGATTTGCTCTTAGTACCTTTCACCACTCTGTAGCTGTGTCTAGGAAGGCCATCTGGATACCTTCACTGCAGCAAGGTCTTGTTTTGTGTAGTAAGGTCAGCTCCCATGGAAATGGAGCTCCTTTGACAAAGCCAACAGAAGTACAACAGCTTTTGCTTGTGCTTCCAATTAAATAATATAAGACATAGCAACCAGGCAGGTTTCCCCTCATGTATTCCTGCAGAAGAGACCCAGGTTCCAAAACTAGAAAAAAAAAAAAAAGTAAGGTTTAGGATCTTATGAGTGTGAGTCAACTATTTCTACTTTCAGTGCTGTTTGGTAGTTTCTGCTCTAGTGGATTTGTCTCTGGCATCTGGCATATAAGCACAGCAGAGCACAAAGCACGGACACCCATCAGCGGGAAGGAACACATCTGAACACCAAGTCACCTCTTCTCTCTGCCAGCTATGACTTGGGTAAGTTGTTCATTTTCCTAGTTTTCAAGTAAGCATCATGATACCTTCCAGACTCTCTGAAAGTCTAGAAAAGCATGAATTTTTATTATTCATTGCCATATTTGGGGAATGTTTTGGGGTACTCAAGGGCAAAATGTAGTTTGCGGCTGCAGATCTACAAGGGATAGTTGTGAGATGTGAATTTCTGTCCTCTGTATCCTGAGATCGGGTGTGCTTTTGTTGCAGATTTTCTCTCACTGTTTTCATACCCTAGCTGATCAGCACAAAATTACTAAAACCTGAGAGATGGATTTATTTTTTAACTAATGCAAATAATCATGTTGGTTATAATTGTTATTAGGGCTCCTTTGGGAATCTGTTGTTACAAGCACTCAACCCTTTTCTCTTTCCTTTGGGTCTCCAGGCTATGTTGCAATTTATAAAGATACCAGACCTTAGGCTAAATCAATGTCCTTAGGGTTATGAGATGTTGCTAAATATCAAAACAAAATCCCAGTGTTCCAGTTCTTTAACTTCACTATGTTTAATTAGCCATTCCAATTAACCTTCCCTTTGTGTTCCCTCATGTTTAAAGGGTTATATTAAAAGTACTGTAGAATTAAAGCCATTTAAAAGATGCTGAGTATATATCAAGGCACTCAGAAAGCCTCTTACGTGATGCTGTCCTCATTTCAGTTTCACAAATGACTGGTCACCAGGGGAGTATTTTCAAACCTCTGCACCTAGGTTGCAAAAATTGTAACAATCTACCTATATGTGCATCCAGGTCACAGCCTGTTCAAATGGGAAATCATTTCTGCAGATCTTTTACCACTTTGCTATATATGCTGTGATTGCAAAGGACATGGAAGTGAAGACAAACATATTAGTGCTTTGAGAATTTAGACATCGACAAGCATTTAGACAACCTTTTTTTTGTTTGTTTTTTTTTTCTCTGCTCAGAGGCCTGACAGAAAGGCAAACATTGAATCAGGATTGCTGAATTCTGGTTTCTGAGGTGCTCCAGATTATTCCCAGGCTTATTAAAAAAAAAAAAAAAACCCACACATTTTGAGAAGTATGGGAAAAGCACGGGGAGAAGCTAGACTTCTCATCCCAACTAGTCGATGAGATAGGATTCCTGTGTTCTTATTGGTGGGTGAAGAGAAACAAGTGAAAACTTATTCAATGGTAAATTGCCATGGCCTATGACCCCATGCACACCTTATGGCAGAGACAGCTAAAGTCTGAGTCCATTCAGATAATGGGATAGGAGGATCTCCAAAACTCTTCTGCAGTCTTTATGTACCTATGCATTTGTAAATGTATGCTGATAGCACTCTGTCAGGTAGGAGAATACTATAATGCCCATTTTATTAAGCCCAAGGGTGACTATGGTTTTTTTTCAGATTTATGTTATATTAGGCAGCTTTTCACTGCCTAATATATTCTCTGTATTAACTCTCTGAATGCATTTTATAAGCCATTGGGATTTAATTCATGGGTATGGATATTGTTACATAAGAGCAGGTACCTAAAAAACCCCTGGCTTGCCCAGAGCCATTCTGGATGTCTGTGGCAGAACCAGGAACAGAAAGCAGCCCATCTATTTAACTTCTGACTCTTTCCTGGGTAACTTTTTCCAGCACTTGCATTGAAAGATCATTTTAATTCATAGTTGGATTTTTTTTTGTTGTTTTTTGTTTGGTTTTTTGTTTTTGTTGGAGGATATGAATTTCTCAGGGACAAATTATGATGACAAAACAGCATTTATTTTTTATATTTTCTGTTTTTAGAAGGTGCTGAGATCATTCTAAACCCAGACTACAGTGTTATTTTAGTTAAATTTGTTCCATCAGGGAGTCTGTCTTTAGACCTTCTTTTGGTCATTACAAAGAATAGAAAGGAAAAACAAAAGAGATGTTTATTTTATTGGAGCTTTCACTTCAGGAATCTGTTGGAGTCTGTCTTTGTTTTTTAAGACAAGGTCAGTTAAAATATATCATGTTTTGTGTTAAATAGTTTGATGGCATAAATTCAACAAAGATATTGTCTGATGTCCTCACCGTATGAGTTGTCTGAGTTACAAAGGACACTGAGAAAACTTTTAAAATCCATCTCCCTTTCCTTCTCCCTCCCCTTTGCTTTTCATTTGCAACAGTAAAGTTCAACTGCAAGGCATGTGATTGTAATATAATCAAATAACCTGCTGGTGTCTCATAAAGAAGTTCTGGTTGTTTAAACGACTTAGATGTTTCATTGCTGTTTTACGAATCAGATAACATCAAATCAGTTAGAGCATGAGCTTAAGCTCCTTTGAAAATGTACAAAGAACAAAGCCAACAGCATTACTGATGACTGACTAGTTGGGGAGATGGAAACAAGGAATATATTTAGGATTTTTATCAAGCCTGCCAAGTAATCTCGATGGGTGCAGCTATATAGGCACGTGATAAGCATCACAGAAACTAGAGATACTGAAAGCTGAAGAATATGGGACATTAAGTATGTCTAGCTTCATTTTTACACCAGCCAGTCTCTAGTTAAATAGATTATACAGAAAAGAGGGACAGCTAAATATAAATCATTCTCTAACAGTTCTTCAGGGTGCCTTGCTGAAAAATACTCGCTAACAATATGATCAGTTTATTTTGTATATTGACTTTGAAGCCAGTGCAGGGAAAGAGCTGTGACTGACTATGTGCTGAAACTCTGCCACTTCCCCTGGTAGAGAAGACCCAAGCTTGTGTCTTTTGCACAACCCATCCTTAAGGATTTCTATGCAGCAGATGCTGCTGCTTAAGATTGCTCCAGAAGTAACTCCGTCATAGAAAGACATTCCCACAGCAGCACAGCTCTGCAAAGAAGTTCATGTTAGGGAGCAAAAGCACTTTGATATAGAGAAATATTTTTAAGATTTATTTATTAGGTACTGTATTGTTGATCTCCTGTTGAGATAACCTTAAGCTTGATAGGGACATGTTTATGAACCTGGTACAGCTCTGCAGAGAAGTTCATGTTGGGAGCAAAAGCGCTCTGTAAGAACTCTGATATAGAGAAATATTTTTAAAGATTTATTTATTAGCTACTGTACTGGTGATCTCCTGTTGAGCTAACCTTAAGCTTGATAGGGACAAGTTTGTGAACCTGGTACTTGAACAAGAAAATCCGGGAGGGGAAAAACATACTTAGCACTCATCTCTGAAGATGCATCACTTTGTCTTACTAGCAAAGGTGCATTTAAAAGTCAGACAGTTGCCACTAAGAGTGAGAAATAAAACAACAACAAAAATTCCCTCCCCTTGCTTCAGGCTTTTGCATGTACTGGATTAAGTTCGTTGTTAATTAGACACAATTGTGGAGCACAATTATTTATGAACCTTCAATGGGCCGAATTCATGAAAGGAATAACGAGTATATATTTTCCTTTTATAGAATTTTAATGAAGAAATGGCATTACTATTCATTATTTATCCACTTTCAAATTGTAATGAATAGTTCTGCTGGCAAACACTAAATTTCTGTATTTACAGAAAGGCGGAACATGTGTAGATAATAACGCAGTTCAGTATGTATGAAATTCTGTATTTCTATAAATATAGAAATAAAGAAATTATCACCAGGACTATTCATTAAATTTTGAAAGTAGTAAATAATAAATAGGAATAACATCTATTCATTAAAATTCTCCAAACAGAAAATATTGAGTCTTTCTTAAACAAATCCAGCACAGTATTTCTCAAGAAAGCTGGCTTTTAAGATCATTTTGATGGTTTTTTTTTTTTTTTTACTTTTAACATTGTTTCATATGCAGACTTTATCCTGAATGCATTTTAAATAACATTAACCCCTGTGTTTTCATTAATAATTGTAATAATACATGCTGCTGTGAAACGAGGATGATTTAGAGAGCCTGTCTTCCTTAGCTGAATAAATACCTTTTAGCATCATTCTGACCACTGCCATCTGCCTCAGGCCCACCTCCCCGAATGGTATCACAGGAGCAATTACATATCTGGCCCAAGTGTGTTTGAAGATGAGGGCAAAAATAGGACATTTTGATCACTTAGTTCCCCAAGCAGCTCAATTCAAATTGCAGAGTCCGCAGCACCCAGCTCCTACGTGGATTTAAATCAGACAACTTAAAGAGTGGAAACCAAACCTCAACAACCAGCAATGGCAGGACCTGGCATGTGAAACCATGAAGCACTCAGTAACACAAGCAACACTGCATGGCTTACCTCTGATGGTCTTCAACCTAGTAAATATCAGTATATGAAGGAAAATCCAAATACTTATCTCATAGTTTAGTTTAATATGACTGTAGAGTGATGCATCTTTTCTGTGCTGTGTCACTCCTGTGCTCTGGGCATTGCTTCTGGTTTCTCCTGTGCAGGTCTCTGTGAATAGGGGCACAAGGTAAGTGCTGAAGGTTCAATCCATGTAATCTAAGGAATGCCTTCCCTTAGAAACATGCCTAAGTTTCAACACTGCATTGCATTCCCTAATCTTCAGAAAGCTAAAATTTTAATACTGTTTTAATTCCTTCTGCAGTAATTAAATACTTTGAAGCTAATAAGTACATATGGATTGACTCTTTAAACTCCAGTGGAGTACAAAATATTAGAAACACCCTTGTAAATTAATTGTGAACTCTTTAGGTAGAGACATCAGCTTTGATAGAAAATACTGAATGTTTTTTACTCAATGCAGGATAAACTTAAGGCCTGACCAGGTGGTTCAAGTTCCTTGCAGTTTGGGGCATCTTTCATACTGCTGAAGAACAATAGATCTGACATTAAAAGTTGATCCCCTCCAGTAAGGGGATACTTTTCCTCTTTACAGCTAAGAACCTGATAAATCTCATCAAATTTGAGAGAAACACAAAAGAAGTTTTATCTGTTAGCCATGACTTCTTTTATTAATATATTGCAGTTTGACTTGGATTATGAAGTGGAGACACAATTTTTCGGCTAAGTGGAGAACACCTGGCTCTGGAAGCTGAAAAAGTTTTGTCTTACCAGAACTTTATGGGCACCTGCAGCAAAAGTTCTCAGGACAGGTGGGTGGAAAGATGGGTGGATGGACAGACCACACAAGCCATAGCAGGATCTATTGCCATTCTCAGCAATCCATAAGATCAGTCACATCTTTTACATTTTCCTCTGAAACATGTTTTACAAGGCATGAGACACATTGCAATTAGTCCTTGAAAGGCTCTCCAGCATCCCGTTGCAAATTGAGATGTGAATGATGTTGCTTACCTGCAAAGGAACTATCAAGGTAATTTCTGAACAACATTCTTCTGATGGATCATTAAATCGTGATGAGTACTGTCTTGTGGCAGTTCATCCTTATTCTTGTAGCAGTGTAGTTTACTGGTATGGGTTGTCAACACTTAGATGTGGTAATTAAAAGTTCAGTTTGCCACCAAAGATTTTTTTTGGGGGGGGGGAATTAACAATATTAAAGTTTGCTAAAAATGTACTCACGTTTTGCCTATATGTCATAAAATTGCAACCATTTTGATATTGCCATTAATACCTCTGCTTTCTGGTTACCCAGTATTGCCTTAGAGATCCAGCTTGTCAGAGGTACAGTGGCTGTAATGCTTTTTTTTGTGATGGTTGTGTGAATGAGGGATTATGAGTCAAACCACAGGTAAACATCCAAGTCTTATAAAAAAAGATCTTGGAAAGATAAAGGTATTCAGCTGACCTGCAAGGGACCAGCACCTGCGTGATATTGCTGCAAGGAACCTGTTCACGTGGGGAGATGTTCCTTTGATCTAATGACAAGCTGCTACATGAGCATAGCCTATCCCAGTTTCTTCCAAGAATGACAGCAGAAAAAGCAGTTCAAGAAAATATAGACTCAGTCACAGGATGGTTTCCTTTTGGACACAGGATGTGGTATCTCTAGAACTTGGTTTGTTTTAAAGGAAGGAATCCAGTAAGCAAATACACTACTTTTACACAATTTTTACTAGGATTAAGCTTAGTGCTCAACTCATTTGTGACACTAAGACCCATGACCATTATTCTAAAGAAAACTTTTTCCCTTTTCAGGAAAAGCTCTTCTGGAAAGCTCTCTGAGCAGCTGGTTTGCCTGGAAACACAGCAGAGTTTCCCATGGTCAGGGGCATGGCAGCACTGCGGTCATCTGCCAGGGGAATGTGATGGTGCCCTCCCCAGCCAGCTGCAGAGCTACTGTCAGCACTGCATAAAACCAGCACTCAAGCACTTCCTATTTTGTGTTCTGCTCCTGTGTAACATGGAGAGGAAAAACTGAGAAGTGGTGGACCGGGCAGCAAGCTGTGTGGCACTCCGTGCTGGAGCAACCACAGTGCTTGGGTCTCTCAGCAGGTCTTGATCTGTCTAAACCAGGCCTTCTCACTTGGATGGAATCTGCATCTCCTGAAGGCCCCTTTGCATTTTACGCACAGCGTTTCAAGGTTTTCCACATGGTTCTCAAAAGCCAAACCAGGGTTTATAACCCCTCAATAATCTTGGCCTCCCTCCTCGAGGGTTTGATTGCAGACAATGGCACATGGCCCTTGCAACAGCCAGATTAGCTTTAAAACATCTGTTTGGCTTTAATGTTCTGAATCTTTCTGCAGTGAGCTGCTTTTCTTTGCTTTTCAAGTTTGCTTTCCTGTATGCAACATATACATCATGATCTAGAAACAATTTTACACATAATAAAGTTTAACTATTTGGTATTTTTCATTTCAAAACTAAATAACAGACATTTAGGAGAATGCTCTCTTTTTTTAATGACACACACGATAGTATTTTTAAACACTAAATGACATTCACAGTAAATTTTTGATCGTTCTCTAGCAAATACTCTATCAGTAAAGTTTGCTCATATTTAGGATTTTTTTCTTAGGATATATTACTACTTCTGTTTCTCCAGGGACTCTCCTATTTATCACAATTGGAGATGGTTTGGAAAACTCTCTGAATTAAACTTAGCCTGCTCAGAAGTGTTTCCACAGGAGCCGACTGTACATACAGAGTTCTCACTGATGACATTTGACAGGGCTGTTAATCCCTCTTGACGCTGATGTATGATATCACATTACAGGAGCTGGAGCAATCCAGTGATATACACACATGCAAAATAACATTCACTGATTAGTTACTGTTTGTTCTGCTCAAAAACAATCCCTGAAACAAGCTGTTTCACTAATAAAGAAGGGAAGATGTGGTGTTCCCTATTAATATTACTCCTTGAAGTGATGCTTCTCTTCCTTGACTTTGAAAATCCCCACTGCTGTGTCCAGTTTTTGGCAGCCATTTAGCCACGTCGGAGGAGGATGTGCAGACACGCAGGTCCCCATGTGCATCAGTGAGTACCATCAGCCCACTGGCAACAGCCCACATTTCTCCCTGTCATCTTCCATGCTATAGCACAGATTTTTCTGTCAGGGTCCACCAAATTTCATTTAAATGTCTCCTTTCTCCCTTTTTGGATGCTATGCAAATAAGTAGCCAAGGCAGCCTGCTCTCTGCATGAATTGGACTTGAAAGGCTGGCCAGACCCTCGGGAGCTTTGAACAGTGACGTTCTGGGAGGAGAGGGTGCCCATGAAGCTGGTGTCAGTCATGATGCTTCTTTCATGCCCCACAGTGAGTAAGGAGTGCTGCAAGACAGATAAGAAAGCCATGACCACACTGCTTCTCAGAAGTGACCTGCTCTCCATACTGCTGCAGCATCTTGTCCTGGCACATGGCGGTGGTCCCTCTGTGCTGTACTTAGCCAGCACAGCCCCCCCCCACCAAGAAGCAGCTGCTTTCTTCTACCATTCAGTCATAGAAATTCTACCAAAACTTGTATTTCAGCCTTTTGTGGAATGAAGAGTCCAAAAGGTGTCATTTTGAAAAGAAACACTCTTTTTCCTGACTGAGCCTCAGTTATCACATCAGCAGCCATATCCTGGTGTGTATACTGTCCTTTGGTTTAAGAAAAACAAACAAACAAAACCCCAAAACCTAATGCTCCAAAATGCAAGAATTCTTTTGGGATTGTTATTGATTCAATCTCGTATTTTTTTCTAAAGAGTGATGGTTCTTAGGGAATTGCCAGAAGTCACAAGAAAAGCAAGGTGTTGCAATGTAATGTAACATGATGATTTAAATGTGATACTCTCTGATTATCATTTCTCTTAAGTGCTGACTTTGCAGTATCCTTTTTTTTGCACACTTAAGAAACCTAAAACATGCAAATACAAAAAAAAAAAAAATAGATAGAAGTGATGCTTCTGCATTGAAGTGACATCTTTGGCCTTCATAAATTTAATTGCAACTATAATTCTACACATGACACTATTTATGTTGGAAATTATGTATATATATATATATATATTTGCTGCTGTTTTCACGTCTCTAAATAAAAATATTAAACTGAGTCTTTTCCAGTAGTGTTTCAGGTCTTTTTGCTCTTATTTGAATCTTTGGTTTTTTTGGTCAGAATAAATAATCTGTGACAGTAATAATAATAATCTATTTTGATGAAGCAAAACTAAAGGTGGATGACATGAATCAACATAGACAATAAGAGAGATCTTCAACTAAAGCAAAAAGTATTGATTCCTGAATATGCAGGTTCTTTGACTTTGACTGGAAGGGCATTTCCTTGGTCAAGAAGAGCAGCTCCTCTCACTGATTACATATTATCCCTTCTGCTCTTCCATACATCTAATTATTCCTACAATTAAAATATACTGCATGATCTTTCATCTTAAATCTTTCTCTTTGAGAAAAAAGAGAATTTAAACCTTAATTTATGAACTCTGATCCTATTAACCTTTCATTTGATTTGCTTCTGTGCCTTGATCTGGTAAACAGGCTATTATACTTTGCAATTTTGTTCAGTATGTTCTATTTCAAGACACTCAAAAAACTAAATCTCACCTGTACAACCTAAGCTAAACATTTTCTCTCTTCTGCATCCTCGTTTAGTATACTGAGTTCCATAATTGGCTTCAAACCTAAGTTTAAAAAAAAAAAAATCATTAAACAATCTGTGTTAATAAAAAGGAACTTTATTGTCTTTTGCCAGTGGTTTCTCAAGCAACCCCTTTCTGTCTAGAACACAGCTATTCTCGCTTTTGCCTCTTCCCAAAGGAATTTCTGTTTTCATTCCTGCTGCTGTTTCTTCAGACACACTTTGTTTTCTTTGCCTCTGCTATTTCCATCATTCCAGGTTGTCTTTATTTCCCTTTTGCCCCCACTGTCTTTATTCCTTTCCTCCTCCTATAGACATCAGGACCTCAGCTTTTAAGAATCAATCATACTGCTCCTTTTCCTCCCTAGTTTTTACCATCTTATTCGTTCATCTAGGTTTATGAATGCTCTGTCCTCCATTCTTCATTCCTTTTATTGCAGTCTCAATTCTTCTTCCTTCCCTTTCATTTTCTAGGAGAGAACCTTGTTCTCTACCTCAGATCTTATTATTGCCCTGGATTCCCCTCCTGCTGAAATGCCACATCTGCCTTTGGCTGCTGACGGGCACTTCTAATTTCATTCTCCTTCCTGTGCTCAAGATGAGGGAAGATATTTCCCAAGGATGCATAGCTACTTCTCTTAGGAGCAAGCGCTTCATGCAGTTTAGATCTTTTTTCCCTTCTCACTGAACACATCCTACCCATGAATTTTCAGAAGAGCAGAGTTTCCTTCCTCTGTGAGTTAGAGACCAGCAGCCTATGCAGCGTTTGGTGTTTTGAGGCAGCAGCACCTGGTATCCCATAGTTGTTCCAAGCCTTGCTGAGTTCTGTGCTCTCTTAAGCTCAGAGAACTGTTTGGACCATCCTAGCTGATGCTCAGTGAACACCCTACATTACCTGCTATTTACCACCTCAAACTTGGTTTTCATTCCTTAGGAGGCCAGAGACTAAGTTACATTTGCCCTGAGGAAATGAGTAGCATTACTGATGTAACTTAGGAGTTGTGAAAGTCAAAGCAGCAGCCCACAGGCACCACCTATGGAGGGACAGGGAGCTAAGTAAGTTTAGGACTGTGCAAAGGTAGAAAAGATGTTATATTGTGAGAGCAGATTTTTGTAATTTCTCTGCTTACAAAGCTTCTTTTTGTATAAGTTTCTTCTCATATGCAAAGTGGAGAAGAGTTGGTTGCTTGGTTTTTGGTTGTAAATATTTATTTTAAAATAAACTTCAGAAGGTGAATTTGACTACCAATAATATGTTTGGGGTTTTTTTGGTTTTTTTTCCCCCAAGAAGCAGCAGCAACCAACAATCCAAACCACAGGTGCCTTCAATAATATGAGCAAGCTTTGGGGGAAGGCACAAATAAGAGAATTAGCCCGTTTGACTCTATGGTAACTGAGCTCACCATTAGTAGCTCAGCCTGTACTCTGTAGTCTTGCTCAACTGTGAGCCCATGATACAACTTGTGCAGTGGGCTGAAAGCTTGGAGAGAAGTGCTGTGATTTCCCTCTGTGCAATACCATGAGGCTGGAGTTCTGCAGTCTGTGTTAAATAGATTGCACTGAAAATACAAGATCATATGCAGAAGACATAGCCGTGCTGGGCTGGAGAATTTTTCAACCGTTGATTCATTTATAACATGTCATTGATCACAATTTCCTTTCTTCTCCTATTTTCTTTTCATGGCTGCTAGTTGCAAAGTGTTTCTTTACCAATCCCTAAGTACAAACCAAACCAACGTGCCCAAACAGGCCTGGTTTGGAGATCAGCAATGACCTTTCATGAATCATCATTGTATTAGTATGCTATAAATATTAGTATTTTCTTTTTCCTTTTGTTTCCAATGGCTGTGTATGGCCTTTTCACGTAGTTTTGGGTGCACCAGTGAAAAGCCAGGGTCGTGAGTTGATTAAAGAGTGACCTGCCCACACAGACACATACCCATCCATCCCTATATAAACAAAGCAGGATGGCATCCACTTTTTTTTTTTTTTTTTTTGTACAAAGGGAATAGAAGTTAATTTGTAGGTTGGTGAGAGAGAGTTTGTGACACCGCACTCCATTTCACATCAAGAGACATTAACTTGAAATTACTGTTTCCAAGGGAAACACTTATGACTCAAAGCATTAATTTGCATTAGCCCACGATAAGGCTAGCTTGTAAATTGAGTTGTTGAAAATAACTCCCAACCATAGCACCAAGGAAGGAATTAACTGGGAATGTTTTTCTATAAATGTAAGGTGATAGTTTTTTGGGTTGTTGGGGTTTTTTTTGTTTTTTTCTCCCCAGGTAGTTAGAATACAAAAAAAGTGTGCAAAAAGTAATCAATTTAGTTTTCTAGTAAAGTCATTGTTTAACAAATTGTCACTATGGAAGCAATCAGTTTGGATAAATTTGCATTAGCCAGGTTTTATCTCCTTGCTTTTTAGTTTCCTGTGAACAGCCCATTAAGACCCATGGTTTGGGACAAGCTCCACATTTTTCTCTTACAGCTGTGAGGACAATGGTCATTCTTTACAAATTTAGTTCAAGGTAATGTGATGTTCTACCCAATCTGGCAGAAAGATTTATAACTTAGCAACTAGGGGCTAAATTTCTATGTTGTAAGCAAGTTTGGTTACAGGTAAATTTCACTTCTTTCAAACATCATAAAGATTATATAGCGGAAAAAAATCTGTAACATACACTATTTACCCTTTGTGCTTCTATAATATAATCATTTAAAGTGAGTTAACAGTCAGCAACATTAATAACTGACATTTTCACTAATGAAATTACTTTAAATTGTTACCAATTACCCACTGCACAGGTACTACTACGGCTTTAAATAGCAGGTGTGCCAACCCTCCTCAGGCAGATATTGACGAGAAGGTCCAGGTTTTTTTCAGCTCTCACTCAGGTTGTCATCCTCACCTCACTTAGATACAAGACCAAAATGCTTGCAAAATTTCTTGTCTTTATAGGTGTGTCTTTGCAAGAGTTATCCTTGAGTGGTATCCCTGAGGGGGAAAGCAGATACCCCTGCTCTCCATGTAGCTATGATCCATTTCTGCTCATATAGCTATACAAAAGGCACACATCTACCCAACTGCCTTTTGGCCCTCTGCAAACAACCTTCCAATTTATTAGATCCAAAGTCACTCTGGGATAGGAGAAAGTAAAGCAGCAAGAACTAATTTTACAGACTGGGAATCTTTACATCCAGATGCTCTCTTCTTATATTACATTAGAATATGCAACTGTGCTTGCACTGTAGCAGAAACCCTTTCCTTTCTTTTTTTAAAATTCAAATTCAAATGGAAAGCAAACTTTCAAATCCAGTAGCACCGACTGAGTATGGTAGGCAATGGCCCACCTATGGGTTTGTCTTAAAGGAGCCTGATATGCCACTTTATGAAATTATTTCCTCTTGCCCATGGCAATGTGGTGTCCGAGTAACCAAAGGTTGGCTGGAAAGGGTGAAGCTAACCTGCTGAGCTGCCCCAGCAGACAAAGGATCAATGCAGCTCTGAATTACAGGCACGGCTTTTCTACACTAGACACAGGGTGTCTGGTTTTCTACTTGCACACCCATATGGTAAATAACAGGAGATAT
>VWZI01002903.1:131416-190311 GCA_013396835.1 Psilopogon haemacephalus | reverse complement strand
GGTGTATGTATGTTCATACATGTATCTGCACTTTGTCTGTGTGTGTATGCATGTGTGCATTTTCCATATTTATTGCGTTTCAGTACATTAGAGCATTTAGTACTTTGGGAGGCACTCATCCAAATAGAGCTCCATGTAAATGCACTGTGTACAAGCCAAGAAAGAACGGCTCCAGGCTGATAGAAACCTCAGAAGTATGTTAAATCATACTACTCAACTGTTCCTCATTAGAATACTCCTAATTTCTTTTTTTTTGTTTTGTTTTGTTTTTCTTCTCCACTTAAAAAAAAAAAAATCCTCAAAGCCACTTACTTCGATGCTGCACTCTAGGAGCATATTATGAATATTCAGATTGAAAATAGAGCACCATCTAATAATGTGGAACACAAAGGAGTCCTGAAATGTATTCAGCCTCTTATTTACACTGTTATGAGAGATATTGCATTATCAAACAATGGCTCCATTCCACACTGTATCTGTTACCCATCGCATTAGGCTCCTTGGGAACTTACTATTGATGACAAAAATGCATCTAATGAGAGACTGCAGACTCACTAAATGTATAGGTAAGCTATATCGCCTATAAGAAAGATAGCCCTAAAGGAAAAAACATCAAAGCCCAAGAGCTGATTTGTTCAGAAGTGCAACTGAGATGGGAAGAAAAGCAAACTTGGGGACCTTCCCATCATCGCACACAATGATGTCATTAAGGTGCATTAATCTCAAAAAAATATATATACAGGGAAATGAAAACGTGACCCACAGTGTGGAAGGCAAGAAAAAAGCTGGGAAATATTCAGAAGGCAGAAATACACAGGCAACAAACATTTCAAGGGAAAGATAGTTGCCAGCAGGATTGATTTGAATACTCAAACGGGTGATTTATTTTTCATGCTTCTCATAAAAAGAAGATCCTTTTTTCCCTCTCCTCTCCCCTGCTCATTCCCACACGGTAGAAAGGATGGGATGAGGCTCGCCGTGCCCACTGAGCAATGGCTGCCCTTTCGCAGACACCACAAATGAATGCAGGATGCTGGATAGACCAATTCAAACGCTTGCTAGGAGTATATATAAAAAAAATGGGATAATCCACATTCTTTGCATTTATAACAGAAGAAAGGGAAAAAGGACAATTTCATTAAAAGTCCAGCCGCTGTAAAGAGAATGTTAAACAGTTTCATACCCAAAATCCAGACTGCTTTGAATGCAAGTCCTGCTTTGCCCTTAACTGAAATGAAATTTCACAAATCCAGCTGTACATGGAGAAAGGAAATGAAAGGCAAAATATTTACTCATGGACACAATAGCCCCCTTTTTAGAAACAAGGGGGTTAACTATTGATTTTTTAAACAATATAAATTTAGCATATTTCACATGATCAAGTACATTCCTTAGAACCTTTAAGATGCAGTTTACATGATTTATTGAGAATAAGGTCCACTCTTAGCTATATTTAAGTCTCCTATTTGTTATTTAACATGTGTTTAATGTTTTCTGTCCCTGCTGTGCACAGCTGTAAGCTGCTATTTTTTTGGCAATTTTTGTGACTGTTAAGTGATTTGTGTCTTTGAATCTCACCTTTCTATTCTATGGCCTGCTGTTTTGATTTTTTTTCCTAAACTTTGAGAAATAAGTTACACTGTGTTATGACCTTTACTTCACTTCATGGAAGTAAACATGAAGTCTAAAAGGACCATAAAAAAATCATGGCAGGTAGCCTTATGGGGTAGATACAAAGAGCCATATATATATATAATTGATTTAGCATTTTGTGACACTGTAATTCAAAGTAGCGTAAGAAAAACCCTCTGAACATCCAGTAATGACATAGGAACTACTAATTGAGTTCTGGCAAACACTTCACTCACCATTTACAGTTTAGGCATATAAATCCTCCCTGGCAGGGAATCTCCCATGTTATACAATTTCATTAAGATTATTTCAGCTGATCTCAATTAGAGGAAATCTGACCGGAAAATATGGGGTTTTTTATTGTACAATATATTTTAAACATAGTATTTATTTTTACAGGCATAAAGCAAACAGAGTTTGCTTTATGTTTGTCGTAGGTTAAGCCATTACAGTGTTGAAGTGCAATAGTGCAGTTGTGGGGAATGGTCATGGCATAAGGATCTTGGCGTTTCAGTTGGCTTCCTGAACACAAAGATTTTTTTTTTTGCAAGGCAATAATACTGAAGGATGGCAGAGCATGGCAGCTATGGCTGTGCCATTGCTATGCTTTGGTTTTATCTTGGTTTTGTACTAAATGGAACTTTACAAAACAAGCAATTGTGATTTTTTTCTCCTGAAATGCAATAAATTTATCTCCAGTCAATTGCCACAAACCCCACACCCTGCACAGGGAACTCAGGTATCTGGATGCTGCAGCCACTCCAGGACCTCCCAGTTCCTGCTTGAAGCCCATGCTGACTTCACTGTGCCACATTGTGCTCAAACAGCCCCAGGCACAGTGCTGAGCCCCAGGCAGCCCTTCTCCTAACCAGACCGAAGCACATCCAGATGTAGTCCTTTGCACCTTTTGCCGTGGAGCAGAAGCAGCTGCTCATGATTTGAGCCCCAGTGGTCATGTATCAGTGTGACATTAAGAGGCAATGCAAAAGGACATAACCAGACGATTACTACCCCATAGACCCCACATTCCTTCAGACTGGTGAAGCACTCTACAGCCACATGAATAGTGATACCTAGTCTGCTTACTGCTTTTTGTACTGAGGTCAGCAGCTGCACGGCCCTGCCTGCACTCAGCCTGCAGCCATCGGCACAGCCTCCCTGGCATCCCTCGCCTTTTCAGCTGCTGTTTTTCCTTTGGCCACCTCTTGACTTCGAGGAAATGAATCAGTATTTCTCTTGCAAATTAGAATCTACGTATAATTCATGGGCAATGAATGTGCAATGTTCATATAATGATCTAAAAAGGCAGTTAGCAGTGCATAATGCATATGCTGGTACATATTCCCTTTTTTATGTGGAGTAAAATGGGAGTGCTTTGTGGTGTGCTGAAATCTCAGAGATGCATGCCAGTGAGTCACTCTCTTTTTCAGAAGCTTCATATTCCACATCACCAGTAACTATAAGGAAAGTGAAAAACTGCTGGGTGCATTGGGAGTATTTGTTGTATCTCTTTATGATACCCCTGGATAGTTTCAGTGTCTATCAAACTTCTACTCTAACTGATAGGAGAGCATTTCCCGTTAATAATTTTAAACAAATATAGGAGACAAACACATCTGTGTCAATTTGAACACATTCACCTGTAAATGGCAAAGTTAGTAACTTCATTTACCTGATTTTAATGGAAATGGAAAATACACTGCTATATGACTTAAGAAAGAAAAAAACCCAAAAACAACAGACCAGTTATTACTGTTTGATATATGTTCCCCATCCTTTTACAGGAACTATAAGAGAAAGCCATGTTGAAACAGTTTAATGCAGTGCCTTTAACTTATCTAAACCACATTCAACTGACTGCACTGGGAAAATTGAATCTTTTCCTCACAATCTTAGTGACATGAAAAATATATAATACAGTAAATGATTAATGCAGTTATAAACTATACCTGAGATAAGATTTAAGTATTCATATTTCTATCATGTTAATACAACACGATAAACCCATGAAGCAAACTTGACCACGGCATTTGTTATTCTGTCCAGTGTTCAATTATTCTTTGTCCAAATACAATTTAGGAGCTTGCTAGAATACATTCTCCGGGTACAAAGCACTATGTGCTACAGTGAGATAATCAAAGCAGTGGTCAGCTATGGAGACCCCAATCCAGTATACATAAAACTGAAAAATAAAAGGAAGTCTAGAACATAACCATAGGGAGATTTTTTTTATTATTATTTTTTGCTTGTCCAGCATATGACATTTACATGTGAAACATTATTTTCTTTGCTTCTCCAGCATATCACTTGAAGCTTTATATTTTTAGGTAAACCTAAACCGGCATAATCACAGATGTGCTTAGTAACTATCAAAGCAATTTCGAATCACATTGCTTTAATAGCCAATCTCTTCTTGGCAGCATTGGTTTTAAAATACCTTTCACTCCTCGCTCTTGTCCCACCACTCTAGCCACTAACTCACTATCCACGAACACAGAGAACTCAGATGTAGCTCGTGTTGTGGTCATCCACTTTAACCAGCTGTCTGTAGACCAGGATCACCTCGGGCCCAGCTGAAAATTCCATTGAGTTTTGTGAAAGTTTGATGGATCTGGAATTGCTGGTAAAAGCTGTAGGTTCTTTAAGAGTTACTTGGAAAACAATGCTGAAGATGAGCAGAATTTAATAATGGAATTTTTTGTTTTGTCAAAGTTTTCATTGAAAAATGAAGTCACCAAGAGCTTTTCTGTTTTATTTGCCCCCAGCTCACCTGTCAGCTGAAGAGCTTTTAACAAAAACACGTTTTAAAAGAGTACAGAAGCTAGGCAAGGCCCTCTTCTAAACTAGTCCATTAGTGACTAAGGTTTGGGTGGTCATCCAGGATGATGAGAGGTTTGTGTAGCTTTCAGAATAGTAGGCAATCTTAATAGCCATATTTTAAATAACACTGCTCAACTACATCACATTATAAATATGCCCTATAATCAAAGTCGGGGTGGGGAAAGCAAGGAGCTGACAGAATTAGAATGAATGCAATACACCTCTCTGGGTGGAGTTATTTTCCCAAGAGGAGCCATAAGCTCTTCTTTAATTAAAAAGGCCTTAAGAATACAAACAGCATCAAAAAATATAAGCAGAAATTAAATACCTCCCACCACTTTTTAAAAGTTTGAGTACACTGCATTAATTCTTTATTTCCATGACACTCACATACAGGCTTATTCACTCTCTCTCTCATCAGAACTTCTGCATGTAATAATTACCAGCATTCCAAAGAAAAAATCATACATAGCTGCATAGGTATCAGGATGCTAATGTTATTACTGCAACAGTGAATAACAGGACATTTTAAGAAAAGCTGACACAACTGGGCAGCCCTAGCTGACAGACACCATTCTTGCTCTGATAGAGTGCAGTACCATATGTAGCTGCTTAATTAGGTATTGACATAAGCATTTGCCTCTCAAGGCACTGATAGTAAGTCTGTTTGCATTTTTGTATATGTGCTTATCTATATATATAGATCTGACCTGTAATAAGTATTTTATTGCTTTCAAGCTATCCTGCTTTATTCTCATGCCTGTTGCAAAACTTGTAGAAACACAAATGGTTTTCTTCTGTGAGCCAGATATGTCAAGGGTCTTCCTTTTAGTAACATATTTACATTTCTCATGTTTTCCAGCTTGGCTTGTGCTACTCTTAGTGATGCAAACTCTTGAACAGAGACTTAATGTCCTCACAGCAATCTTACAACAATTTCAAAACTTGCCTATGGTAATCCTATTATCACACAGGCTTGCAATGACAAAATGATCTCAGTGCCAGTCTTCAGTGACCCTCTGGAAGGCAATACCATTATAATGTGAGATTATACAGGTAAAACTAATTCAGCCAAAGTACACACTGTTTGAATTTCAGTGTGGAGCCCTGGTGAAACGATAAAATCAAGTTCACCTTTATGCTACATTATGTTTATGTTAAATGCAAGGATAAAATGGGGGAAGCTGTGCTCAAAAAAACTTGTAGCAATAGCCATGTAAAAATACAAAGAGGTTCAGGTAGGTCCAGAATGAAAGTCCAACTGGTTTGTGAAAAGAGCACAGCAGATTTGTTCAAGTGAAGCCACTCTAGGAGGGGTGCAATGGTTAATTCTAATATGGCTGAAACTGCCCAGCAGGCCAGGTAGCCATCCAGTGATGGAGCCAAATACCTCTGCTATGCTACCCAGCTCTGTCACCTTCCCATCTATGGCCAGCCAAGGCATATTCCTCATTATCTGTGAAGAGTCCTTATCCTAAGCCACTTTAGGCCTTCCACCAACATACTGATGACTGCTGTTTATTGCGCTTTCCAACACTCAGATGGCCAATTAAAATCAGCACAGAATTCTATAATTTATTAATTAACAGAAAGCAGAGGAATACATTAGTAGCCTCCATAAATGAATATCCAGGCATGCAGTCTTCATGAAACTCTGGCCATCACCTCCTCCTCCTCCTTGCACAGAGCAGACCCAAAGGTGGGGGACCCATTCATCAACTTTGCAAGGATGCATGAATCTTTCCTCAGAGTTTTCACACAATGACAGAAATATCCAGGTTGGCAAACACCCTTAGGATCATCAAGTCCAACCTATAACCCTACTTTACAAGACTGACCTTAAACCATATCCCTAAACACCACAGCCACACGACCCTTAAACACATCCAGGATTAAGTGACTCCACCACCTTCCTGGGCAGCTCATTCCAGTGCCTGACCACTCTTCTCTGTGAAAAATCTTTTCCTAATGTCCAATCTAAACCTCCCCAGTCTCAGCTTGAGGCCATCCCCCCTTGTTCTGTCTCCAATTACTGTGAGAAGAGACCAGCCTCTCCAAAATGTCCCTTCAGGTAGTCTTAGACATCTTAATACAGTTGTCAGTACACAACAAACACACAGTTAATTGAGAGGGGCACTTGGCCACTGCTGAGGCAAGAGGAGATTTTGCTGGGCTGGACTGCTGTGTGAATTGGTGAGATGAGCCCCCAGACCAGTGGTGTAGTCTTAGCAGTTTTGGCACCCCAGAGAACCACCTTGGCTTCTGGGTGCTCTCTATCAGTTGTGTAGAAAATGCAAGTGTATGGTGCAATATTTGGCCAGTAATGGGTGGAATCTATCTCACCCAGCATTAAATATGTAAATTCAGGTATCTAGCCTGCATTAGTCACTAAGCTATGTATTTTTTTTTAATAATCAGTAGACACTATAAACCAAATTCATTTGACCAATGCTAAAACTCTGTCTTAATACAAACCTTTCTGTTTCACTCCACTGACTTAGCTCAGACTTAATTGTCTAACTTCTAGACATCAAAGTCAAGGAATATGAATATTATCTACCCAATATTCCAAGGATGTCAAACTGAAATGAGTAGAAAATAAGGAGAGACTAGTCAAACTACTTCCCTTTTGATAATTAGGAACTGTAAGATGTTTACTTACAGAACGTGCCTCTCAGAAATAACTTAAATAAATCTGTGAAGCTGTCAACTATTGCAGATGTTTCGTATCTACATCTGTAGGGATTTCATAACACTTATTAAAAACCTTCACACACCTAGCTTGGGAAAGCCCTTATGGATGAAAAGGTGGTTTCCAGGGATAGTCTGTTTGTTTCAAATTTTTGGGTTGGAAAGTATGATTTTTCTGCTTTAAATCTGTGATATGCAGTCTTGACATAAACAGAAGAGAGTCCAGAAACCTTAATGGCATAATTGAGAAGGATTTGCCATTACTGTTGTCATATTTAGGATACACAAAAACCCATGATCAGTCTTACCAGGTAACAGTTGTCTGAGAGGCTCCAAAGCTCCCTCTGAAGGGGATTTAAGATAAAGGGAATTTAAATACCTGAGGTATTTAAGAGTGGTTCAAGACTTGGTAGATTGAAGTTTGTAAAGAACAAGCTGAACAGAGTCCAAATTTCTCATAACACAATGATTCTCTTAACCAGCCAACACAAAGCAGCAAGAGAAAAATCAAGGAAAGCTTTTCCTGTATTACCACTTTTACAAATGTCTCAAAGTGATTGACAGCATTCATATTCTCATTATGGCATCTGCAGACAATGAGGTATCTATGCACAGGAATATCCACTGCTTGAGCATGCCAGGAATATTATCACTGACGTTTGAGCTAAAACATTGCAATTCCACACAATACCTCTACATCTTAGAAACGTCAAAACACAGCCAGATGCTGGAGCCATAGCTGCTGCAATCACGTGGGTTAGCTGGTATCTCTTGGAAGAATTATTATAGATGTAAGGTATCTGTTTAGCCAGTCAGAATTGTGAGTTTTAATTCTGCAGATAACAACAGGCTCCCCCCACCCAGAATTTAAAAGCTCCTTCCCTTTCCTCCTTTTGAAATCTTCATTATTTTCTATAAACAAGGTTCAAAACTGTCTCAAGTGCTGTGAGGAATTTCTGAGTCAAGAGAGGAGTCTTATGTTTCTAAGCTAAATGGTAGCTAAAACAATTCACTCAAGGAAGGCTGTGGATAATATTCAGTCTGAAACAGCTGAGAGATGAGCCTGCAGCTGATGGCTTAGTGCTAACTCGGCTACTGACCTAGTGGAAAGTTGACCTTTGGCATATTACTTTGCCATAGTGATGCTCTCCTGCCACTGGTGTGCATCATTTAGTTAGCTGTCAGCCTCAGAGCCAAGAGTCCTTCATCCTGAGTTTGAGATGGAAGGAAAACACAGACAGACAGATATTAAGCACACACAGTGCGAGCATGCCTGTGACTGAACTGCAGGAGGTGTCTACAGGTTCATCTTCTAAATACAATAAGGTGAATGACAATGTTTGGAACTTGGAAATCAGGCACAGAAACTGTTTTCAGGAGACATGGAGGAACATCTAGGAAACACAGTACTGCCAGCATCAGTGAGGCTGCTCCAGGTGTGTCAGCCATGTGCTGCCTGCTGGGGACACCCACTGGGTCCCAGACACAGAGATATTGAATGAGCAAGCTGCTCTATCCTGCTACAGGAAAAATGCTCTGAATACATAACAGGGTTACAAAAATATCAGTGGAGCAATGCTAGAAACTCAAGTCTTCTCCCCTTCGTTCCTCTGTCCCTTCATAGCTGACTGTAGAAATAGAGAGAGCGCTGCCAACACTGACTTCCCCCTTACCCATCTATGAGACGCCTGTGCTGAGACAGGTACCTTAATCAACTACATCTTCCCCATTTCCACTGAGTATTTTTAGTGCCTTGGCAGGATGGCTGTGCCTTTTTACTGTCTTTGAACACAGGTCTGACACAGGCGGCCTTAGGATAGGAAACAACCACTGTATGTCCTTTGAAGGAACAGTTGTCCTTATCCTGAAAGAAAGCAATCAGACCTTCACACATAACACAAAGAGAGGATGTCACATCTTCATATATCTTTGGACATTACAATTGCTATTTCCCTGCCACCATGCTTCCATCATTTGACCCTTGTCCCAGCTAAAAAGTGCAAAGTATGTTAGGTTCACACTAATATTCTCAGTCCTGCTGCTGCAGCACCCAGCCTTGTAGTCACATCATTTCTGTGGGGATGCCAATGAGCAAACAGAGAGAGATTTGCAAAGATCTTCATTTAAAACTAGACAAGAGTATGCATAGAATCAGTATACAGCACTCACTGTTATACCGTCTTTCTAAGGAATAGTTTCTCCAGCTGGATATCAAAATTTCAGTCAAATGCCCTGTAGAGAAGTGTTTAAAAAAAAAAAATCACTGTAGCGAAAAAGAAACTAGTACAAGAACTGAGACTGATATCTATTCCTCAGTGTCACCCATAAGCTAAACTGCAGCAGGTGTACAGCAAGAAAAAATGTACACAAGTACATTGGATTAGGGTTTGCACTCATCTAAAAGATTTCTTACAAAAAAGTCCATCTTAAAAACTCTAAACCTTTTCTAGATAACAATCTAAAAGAATCTCACAGCAATAGGTTATTAAATCCACATGATATTGCATGCCAAAATTTCTAAATTATTCGTGTTTCAAAATAAAACAAAACAAAACAAAACCCACAAAAAAGTGTCCTAGATGAAAACTACAGAATAATTTATAATGTTAAGGAAATAAAAGC
Source organism: Psilopogon haemacephalus (assembly GCA_013396835.1). Lineage (NCBI taxonomy): Eukaryota > Metazoa > Chordata > Aves > Piciformes > Megalaimidae > Psilopogon > Psilopogon haemacephalus. The sequence continues at coordinate 180,546 of VWZI01002903.1, read as the reverse complement.
AATGTACTCTGACAGATCAAACAACAGCCTGAGATATAGTATTTTGCTAAATACTAAATAAGCCTACCTTAACTATGACAAGAAGAAGGTCTGATGGTTAAGATGCCTCATGAAATGTGAGAAGTTTTTGGTTCAATGTGTTGCCCCACTGCAGGCTCAGATTGTGACTTGTCATGCTCATCTGCAAACTGCAAACGTGACTCTCTTCGCCCAGCTGCTCTAATGAGGCAGCGACCATGCTCCTGCACATAGCACAGCAGCTTCTGGTGTTGGTGAGGTCTCCATGTTTGGTTGTAATGCAGAAGACAGCTAATAAAATGAGGGAGGCATTTTTTCAGAATTATGAGATAATTCAGTGAAATAAATACCAGAATCATTAATCAATTACATTTCTAGCACTAGCCTGGAAAGGTACTACACTTCTGTTAGAATCAGTCTGTCTTATGAAAATAATAAATCCTACATTTTCATGAAGGGCTTTTTATATTTCCTCCCCATGCTTAGAGATGTCTCATTATGCTTTGCCACCAAGCAGCACACTAAATGTTGAGCCTTTTCTTGAGGTTGTAGCTAAAAGGGAAGAAAATAACGATGTCTCATAATGACAGCTGCCAGAGGGATTTGTGGGGAGTCAAAAAGCTTTCTGGCAAATCCAGTGTACAAAACACTTGACCCAGTTGTCAATACTACAGCCTGGCCCAGCCACTACCTTGTGCACCAGAGCCTGCTCCTGTGCTGGCTGATGCAGAAGCAGCACAGGACAGGCAGTGAGAGACAGAACAGGGCAGCTGCAAACAAAAGATCACCCTGGGGAGGGTTACAACTAGATAAAGTTTTCGACAATAAGATTCCAGAGACTGCTGACTGGAGAAAAGCTCAATATTTTAGTCTCAGTACAAATTTGCTTCAATCTTATACAACTCCCATGCAGCAGCATCCACAGCTGCATGCTGTAAACAACAAACAAATCTATTTCCATCAGCCCTGCTGATGCTATGAGAAAAGTGCCTGAGCATAAGACATGCACAGATGTAGAGTCTCACCTGAGCCTAGTGCTGCCCTCCATTTGGCCCCTCTAACTTAATATCGTTGTTACAAAGCTATTGGTCTCCTGGTAGCGAGCTGGCTCAATGCAGAGCCTCTTCTTCCAGCTAATCTGACAACTCCGATCCAAGAAGCATCAAGGGCCCAATTAAGAAGACACATCTTATCAAGGAGCTTATTTTGCATAACAGAATACAAATGACGAATAAAAATTTAATGTTTAATAACTTAGTACAAAGAGGGCTGTTGATATAGAATGCCTGGAATTTTTATGGCGGCTGTCAGACTTGTGATAAAACTGTTATATAGGAACACTTGGCAAAAAACAGCGTAGAATTTTTCAGTAATGGTGTGTGCATGATATTGCATTAATTCTTGATAGGAAAGTAACTGTAAGCCTGGGAATCAGCCAGTTTGGGTTTCACTGTAAGATGATTTTTTTTTTTTTTTGAAGGACATCTATACACATTTTAATGAAGAGTTAACTGTTAGGATAGCTGGTACTCCATAAATGCATTTGTGTGTTTGCAGAAGTACAGAAATTATGGGCAAATCATCTTCACCCCTCTGGGTTCAGAATAACTTTGTAAGAAATAACTGATGTGGCTGCAGTTAGCTGGTAACCATCACTAATGGATGGTAGGAAGTAAACTTAAAAAGGAAGGAGAGGTTATCTATAAGGCTTTGCCCTTGCTGGATAGGGCCATTTCTTCAATTTACTTGCAGTATATGGAATAGTTGGACACAGATATAGCTCTTTCCTGCCTTTGAAGATCATAATCTGGAGGAAAGCTTGACTTGAGTTTGTTCGTACAATTGCAATTTATACATTAGAAGTTCTTCATGCTAATAAAAAAAAAAAGTGCTTTAAGTTCTGATACAAAATCAGTTCACCGAACCACAGATATGCATTGTATAATCAAGGAATTTTTGCAACCTCTATAACTAGAATGTCCTGTAAATATGTCAATACCAAATAGGAAAAAAAAAAATGTTCATGTTTTCTTTCAGCCATTTTCACAAAGCTGACGATCTTGCATAGGTCTGAAATGTTTGCATCACATGGTGATGAAGTTGCCATATATCTCAAGCTTTTCTTGTTAAAAAAAAAAGATTAAAATAAAAGTTTAAAATCTAAATATCTAAGTGTAAAAATTAAGTCATCTTTACCAATACACTTAGAATAAAGTGCCCATTAAATAATTCTAAACCAATGCTGAATTAGAATGGAACTCTTTTAGAAGTACATATCACATCTATATGAACACTAAATGAATTTCTTGTTCATTCGATTCTATTGTATTAGTGTTATTGCAATGAATACTAAATGAATTCCTAATGACTGGATACTTAAAATAAAGTGCTACCCCTTCACAATAGTCATCAAACTTTAAGGACAAATTGAGTTTCAGGGGAAAAAAAATAAAGAGAGAGGGAAAAAGTACTTGTGGGGAAAAAAAAGTTGAATTATATGGTTCAGAATATAGAAAGGTATAATTTATCTGAAGATGCTAATATTCAGATGCAGTCTCATATTAGAATTAATACTACAGGAGTGGACCCTTATACAGAGGATTTGTTAGAGAAATAAAATCTATCAGTAACAGTTTCATTGTTCCATCATTATGAACTCATTTGGTATTCACTGTAATAGCACTGATCGTAATGAATTTGTTTGATATTCATGTGGCTCTCACATGCATTAACATAGGCTTTCTGTTGTAATTCAACATCCAACAAGCATTAGTTAATGCAGATTTTGGATTAAGCATGGGCCAGTATTCTGCAATTGGAGTTTCCTCTCGGTTTATAAGTAGTTAAAGGACATTTTTATCCATCTAATTCCTGGTTCCTTTTTTTTTTTTTTCCCTCCAATACATTATTTTTAAGCTGGGAAGTATCCTAAAAGATCCCACATTGATATTTCATATGAATATAGGTGTGTGCCATCTTATTTCTCAGGCAACGATCCAGAAAGCCAGAATTTTATCACCCAGGCACATTACCTCATTATCCCCTTGGCAATAGTGGCTTTGGCAGAGCCTGGAGCTGGCAAGGGACTAACAGAGCAAGAAATCCTGACTCCTGGTATTAAATGGATTTTGTTGCTTTAAGTTCAGAAATGCCAATACTTCCCAATTATTGGATAGTATTTATTTGGCACAATGAACTCCTGCCCTTGCAGTATCTTTCTCAGAGGAAGTAACTCCATGGTAAAAAAGCAGGGTAACTCTTTGGAACTCAGCCAGGCTTTCAGCAGGTTTGACTCACTCCAAAATTTTCAGGCATTCCTCAGTCAAAGCTTGACTAATGCAGGCTCTGGTGTGATTCAGCCTTGGTCAGGGTGTTAGACTCTCTTTCCCCATTGTGTCTCATCGTAATTATTCCTATTATATCTTCAAGAGATTATAGATGAGCGATAGATGAACTGCAGTGACTATTAACAAGAATTATGGCAATCTTTATGCATAAGTGTTCAAAACACCAGGGGCCACACACTCAGGTAATATACATGGATTGAGATCATGTAATCAATTCAATTGCAGTAATTGGTAACATGAAATTATGGAGTCAGGTGATCTCCTGATGCTGCTATCAGCACTGCTGCTGAAACCCAAAATGTTTTCAAAAGACTGTCCCTGCTTCATTTCAGACTCTCACAGAGGTGTTCCTCATTGCTTTACACAAAGAGTTTCTTTTTCCCACATAACCCCACCTCCTCCTGCCCTTCTCCACATGACAGTTTCCAAGTAAAGACTCAGTCTTCCTTGGTTCATGGGACTCTTCTCCTTTGGCGGCTGGGATGTGAGGAAGCCTCAACAGCTCCGGCATAGACCTGCTGGCTCTCAGAAATCTTCAGGAGGGCTACATACTCTTCGCAGAAATATCCAGTTAGGCTGACCTTGGTATCTGGGGAAAGTCAGGCCCCCAGCAGCTCTGTCTTGGAAGAGGTGGGACTGCAGCAGACTCCTCACCATACTCTCTTTTTCTGGCAGGATATCAACAGAGCCTGCTGCTGTTCAACCCAGAGATGGAGCAGCTGTTTGTTATGGCTGTACAAGATGCGCAAAATGGCCAGAATCAGTGAAAACAAAACTGGGAGTGCAATTAGGAAAATACATGCATTAAGTACAGTGAGGGATAGGTTTGTACCTTCACTGCCTGATAGCAGGATACAGCCCTATGGGGTGGAGGCAGCAACAAAGCTGACTCCTGGAGAAGATCAAGATGAGTCACAGGAAGCAGCAGCCTTCCACCAGGTTGGAAAGACTGAAAAATAAGGAAGACTTGCTCTGGGTGATTTGTCTGAGACAGTCTCCACTCCCATCATTTCAAAAAGTTGAGGTCTAGTTCAACCATGCAGCAGTGCTCAAAATGATGGACTACTCTGACTAGTAATGGCCGTGAAGGGGCCTCTTTCCTTGCCATTTAGCTTCCCTTTTTGACTTGAAGGCAGGGCAAAATCTGTTAGAACCCTGGAAGGCCCTGCTAGATGTAAATACTGTTTAATAAATTTGATTTATGATATAATTGCACCACTGTGCTTGAGGGTTTAAGGGAATTCCATTTCCAATGTTTCTTCCCAAAAGGGATTTCAGGTATAACTCCCCTGGAGGATGCAGTGTTGCCCCAGCCAGTGCAAGAGATATGCTTGCATGCAATATACCAACCTGCAGGTCACTTGTCTAAATCTACACTCACTTGCCATTTGAGCCAAGAAATTTAAGTGCATAATTATTCCTATTTTACTTATAAATGTTGGTTCACACAGACAAATTTGAGGCTCAGCTGCATTAGAAAATGCACCTGTTTGGGGTTTTTAGCACCAAGATTGAATTTAGGAAAGAGAGAGCTGTCTTGCAGGACTATGGAAAAACATGGGGGGTTTTTTGGTTGTTTTGTTTTTTTTTTTCTTTTTATCTGCCTTAGCGAAAACTTAACTGATTTATTCCTTTCCAAGCCCAAACTAAGGAAAATATATTTTTTTATCTGAGGTTCTATGGGGGAAAAACAAAATTTCTAATTTTCTGGTATAAAGTATGCCTGTAATTAAATGATAAATGTGAATTAATGTCTTACAGTATCGAAGCACGGAGAAAGGATGTAAGTTACCACCTGTATTATACCATGTTTCATGACCAAGCACAATGTTTGGCTGCATTTAATGGGGAAAAAAATGGTGGAGAACGTTGCCTGGCCACTGCAGGATACCGGTGATAATGTGCTTGCATTACTTTACAGTTAAACTAAAGCAAACATATGTCATTGCCGTGTGTGCCATAACACCTGGGCACAATAGAACGAATTCATGGACTGCGCACCCATAAATCTTCATTTCCTAGTTTTGTGGGTTTGTCAGGCCTTTAAAGTTATTTAACACGCTTTTCGCGGTGATAGATAGGTACTGAGAGTGTTATAAATACTAACTTGTGTCTGAAAGTTAGGCTGTGAAGCTATCACCCAGGCTTATGGTGTCTGTGATTTTATATCCAGCTAACAAGTCACTTTCATGAGTCGGGACATCATCTGGAGTCTATGAATGTGTAAGAACCAATGGTTACTGTATATATGTTAGGTGCTCTTTGATTCATTCTTACAACATTTCTTTTTTGGGGGGGTGGAGGGGAAAAGCATAGTAAGTGTTCCTTGCTTTAGTTTTACACTAAAGACCATAGACCTTACTAGTGTCTGGCCTATCAGGAATTCATAATGAAAACGAATGTTCATTTTTTTCTTTAAAAGTGTCTCAAGCTAAATGATACTGACGCTTTCAATTTTTAACATCATAATCAATAAAGGCTGCTTATGCACACTTTGCAAAACCATCAGTTTAGAAGTTTGAAAAAAAAATCTGCATATGGCTGCAGCTTGCTGACTGCAAAGCTCTAGCACTAAATCTTCCGAGTTAAAGTTTTACTGGTGTGTTATGAGTAAAAATGCCTTGTCAGCCATCTGCCAGTTTTTCTCCTAACATCCATATTTTCAACCCTTGCTAAACATTGGGAGCATTTGGCCACAAGAGGCCAGCTCTACAATTAAACAGCAGAGTTCTGCAGCAGAAGCAAGGGCATGTCAAAATAGAACTGTCTGTTATTAATTTTAAAAGTCCATAAAGGAAAGCTATGACCCTGTCAGGGTGATGGACTGGTAGTTAAATGTATTATAAACTGTTAACTCTCAGAGACACAAAAGAAAAGGAAAAGGAAAACAATGCAGCAGTGTCAAAAGCTTCAATAAATGCTAATCATGGCAGATTAATCAGCCTCTAATTCCACTGATCCAAAAAGGTTAGAGAGTCAATTGTGTAAAATTAGCTCTTTCTCATGTGTCCCTTTGCATTTGGAGAATCTGTCTGTTCATTTGCATCTTTTGCCAATGTTTACGAAGAATTCAGTTCATTAGCTCTTAAACATAAAATCAGACACTGGAAGGGGGATTCATTGCCTTTTCCTGCTTAAAGTAGTACTTAAAGCAAATAACATTGCTGCAGTGTACATTTATAGATTCTATCAAGCAGCATTAATTACTGCATGTCTCATATGCAGAAACCTTATTTTCATACAAAAAGTTTTCATGTGAAGTGTTCTATTTAGCGTTGTAAGGAGGGCTTTTTTGATGCGTTAAGATAAAATGTTTAATCATAAGATTGAAACGAGACAAATGGCAAGCCAGAGCTGTTAGACCTTAATAGAGTACTTGCTACAAAAGAGCTCCCAGAAGTGCGTGAGCTGTCTGCTTTGGGAAATACCTGCTTTAACCCACACTTGAAAATCCTGCAGCTTGCCAAAGAGAATGGCAGCTCAAATGAATGACTATGCAGAACGCAAGAAAGCCTGAGGAAGGATTGTTTAATGGCAAATAAAGCAGGAGATGAGAAGATGTATTAGCTGGTGCTGTTTGAAGTGTTCGTAACTGAACTCAGGATCAGGCAGGACTCACCTGCTTTCCTCACAAAGCCAGTGTTCAGACAGGATTCATTCATCATCTGATGATGTTTGACTGTTGGACTGAGTTTTGAGGACTCACACTACTATGGCTCAAGTTACCTGGGGAGTGCCTTAGAGCTAAGATGTGCAAAAATGGAGACCCTAATTTCATAATACATCTACAAAATTTACCAACAATGGCTTCCCTTTTTAGGGAAGTGTTTATGGTCAGCCAAGGGGAACCTCAAAGGAATGCATTGTCTACCAATGTGTAGTTTGCCTGGACTGCCTCCACTGGCATGACATTTGTGACTTGACTTCTTATTTCTCTGGACACACAACAAAAGATGTTTCTTCCCCATACCAAACAGATCACATGATTTAACAGAAATGTAGGAACTTCCCACACATTTGCTCCCACACGCTTCCTGGAAGCCCACTTATATCTTTGCCAGAACCCTAACTGAAAGCCACTTACCCAAACGTGGTGGAGATCTTTCAATCATCATCAGTCACCTTTGGTTTTGGGCTGGCCTTCACGGGTGGGTCAGGGCTTCCTCCTCAGGGGAGCATCCAGGGAAGGTCTCCATGTCACCTGCACAAAGAAGAGATGCAGCAAAGGTTGATGCTTGCCACCTTCCTACAGGGACTGGTCCCTGACTCCAAAATCCCACAGCAACTGCGGAATGACACCAAATTCTCTGTGGTAAGTGCAAGGTATCGCCTTTAGCTTGGCCCTCTCTGACATAAATGCACAGCAATGTACCTATATATTATTAAAAAGTTTCAAAGCAGAACACTCCCTTAGCAGATGCTTAGGGGAAGAGGATAAGAGAACAAACAGGAGCCAGATGTTTGCCCCATTCCTTCAAGAGCTACTGAAGGGAGCTCTGTAGAGACTGGAGCTGCAGGAGGTGTCATGGTGTATCACTGCCCGATACTGTCACACGCACACACAGATAGCAAACATCTTTTTCACCTCAAATAGCACTGCCTGGCCCAGTCTCACACAATATTTTCCTAGGTTTTCAGGGCTCGGCTTACTCTCTGGAATGTGGCTAGTCTTGGGACATTTATTACATAGAGGAATAGAATAAAATACCTGTATGAAGAACCACATCACTATGGGCAAGGCCAGGGGGAATGCCCTGCCCTCTTTAAAGGTAATTTGGATGTCAGCATACCATGTTTCAGTGTAGAATGTAAACATGCTTTTTGGTCAAAGGCTCTTCACTGGGGTTTCATACATTTGCTCCTTGTTGGAGCCAGATAGAAGTCCCAAATTTTCTCAAGAAATTCTTATTTTGAGGTAAGGTCTATTATCTGGACATCCTCAGTCCAGATAACAGAACCACCCGAAATTCTGGTAGAGGCCTCTACCAGAAGAGAAAACACAGTTAAATATGCTCCCTGAAAGAAGAACACTGCAAGGCTCTAATTTAAAAAAATATATATAACCATGAGAATCTAGCTTAAAAGATGAAAATATAATATGAAGTTTAAAAGCTAATTATGAGGTGATAAAACAGAAAACCACAAAAAAAAAAATTAAGAAGAATGTAAAGTACATATGGCACAGTGCAATGAATGGACTGTCAGCAGTATTTCTTTGTATCTTTTGTATTGCAATGAATTGTGCAACAGCAAGATTTGAATATTCTGAATCTGCCATCTCCCTCTTCTGTCAATCAGATTCTTCCAATTTTGAACATGCCAGGATGAACTGTGTTGACTTCTTTGGCACAAGAAAGTGAATCCAGTGAAATTCATATATTCAATGGTTTCATGAAAATGAGAAAAGTCTGCCTATTTGCTAGAACAGCTTTGGGCTAGTTTTGAATGGCGGCATTTCATCTCTGCATTTTCCCTCCCCACAACTGTTATGATGTGAAAAGTGCCCAAGGCCAGGGGCTTGTAGGCCCAAGTCCACTGGGCCTAATTGTAATTGGGAAAAAAGGCCTTTTGCCTTAGCCAGTCATATTATACTCTCCCATCTGACCACTTCTTTTCCATTGATAGATATAGTTTACCAAGTAATTTCTTTTTTAGCAAGTGAAGGTAATTTAATAATGCCCAAAAATATATCAGGTAGTTTCTGGCACCTATTGCTCTCTCAGAAGTGCTCTAAATGCTCAGGTATAGCTAAGTTCTGCAGTACACAGAGTTTTTGCTTTAATAATAGCAATGGGCAGGTTTAAGTCCTCTTTTGGACAGAACAGAGTGAATAATATCCTGCTGTAGGTGTGCCACCACAACCTTCTCCTTCTCCTGCATTGAAATGTGACTCTCTACAGGTTTCAGAGAGCAGAAAAATATCTGTAATTCCAGCCATTTTTCCTGGCATTCTGCCATCTTAAATTGTCAATCAAAGAAATGTGGAGTTACTACTACACAGCTACATGCTCATACTCTAAGCTTCCCAAAAGTTTTCTGATGTCCAGATTAACAAGGTATCTGTCCTGTTAAGAAGCAAAACCAGCTCAGCTACACTTTTCAAAAATGAATAATTCTGAGCTTAAATTTGTTAAGAAGGTCCCCCAATCAAATGCACACTCACAGGTACTTCATCCTTCCCAGTGCAGCAAAGCAGATTATTCTGGTAACAATAAGGCTTTGCTTTGATAAACCTAGATTTAGCAGAAACTTTTTGAACTGGTATAGTTGAGGATGGTAATAAGTTCTCAGATCTGTAGTTTCTGTTGCAGGTTTTTCAACTGTCAAGAAGATTTCTCAAGTTTTAGGAGTACAAGAACTCAGAGTGAAGCGGGGTCATGTCCAGTCTGAACACAGTGCTGCAGGAAGAGGTCTCACGTTTCTTTTATGGGCCAGTATGACCAAGCTTTGTATGAAAGTAAAAACCTTAATGCTGATGGAGTAAGCCTTCACATAAGAAGTTCCTGGTTGTTTTCTCTGTGCATCAGCCTTCTAGACACTTTACAGCTCCTCTCTGGCTACCTACACTTTCAACTGTCTACAATAGTGTTTATTTCCAGCTTGAAACTATTCAGTAGCATTCTTCTTCATTATTAAAAGAGCAGTTTCATGTTAGTAGTGGGTGAAGAGAGCTTCTATGTCGTGAAGACTGTTATTAGACTTAGTTAGTTAAAGCTTACAACACTTTATGCCCAAGAACATCTTTTAAGTTGCAGAGAGGCAGTGGAAAAAGATGAAGTGGACCATTTGAGTGACTCACTGGGAACACTGTTAATCAGACACAGGATTCAGGTCTCCCTTACTATATGCCTTGAGTTTTTGTTTGCATAGTACAAAGTAGCCACAAATCATTATTGCAATGGTAGTATTGGCCAATATAATGGATCATGGTAAGGATAACTAGCATCAGACTTGTCACAGGCAGTGTCTGTCACCATGTCCTTTCCAACAGGCAGCAGTCCCATCCAACACAACTGTAACCATCTCCTGTTCCCTCTCCATCAAACATTCAAGCAGGACATCTGAACCTATGCAGATATTGTCTCTGAACCCTCTTTCTAAACCAAGCCTTGCCTGAAAATCTCAGGCTATCTCAAATTTGGCAGTTAAGGAACACTCTAGTTTAAGTTAGAAGCTTAGTCTTCCCATGTTTCTCTCTTCTTATCTACTGGAAAATACTGCAAGGAGAGAAGAAAAATCTCCCAGAAACCCTTCTTTTTACACAGATGAGGAACAAGCAAATGATAATCAGGTTCTTTGAATGCTCAAGTATATTAATATATATTTCACTGCCAACTAAAACCACAGGAATAGGAAAATATTACTGTGAAAATATTGCCTGTAATGAGAGGACTTGGTTGTCACATTTGGTAAGACATCATTTATCTTTTATCTGGTATTAGCAAATAATACCAATTTGCCATTCAAAGTACTGTGTTTCCCTTATAAATTCACACAAGCTTTCCATAATATTAAATCCTAGGTGGAAAGAAAAAATCTCCCTCTTCTTGATGTCACAAGTTTCCAATAATACATGGAATCTCCTCTAAGTTCTACTGTTCTTATTTCACCAAATATGCAAAACATTCAGAAAAAATTCTCTACCTGATAAGACCCCAATGAAACTCTGTTGACTCACTCTAGCAAAAAACCTAGTTAACCTGTTTTCTATTCTTCCAGCGCCTTTCTGAAAGGGCTATTTCTTTGTCTGGGTTATTTGTCCCCTAGCCATAAGGTGCTGCCTTATAAGGAGGGTGATGTTTTTTACATCAGACTCAGTGCTGGATGATTTCTTTCTTTGTCTGCAGCCACAACATCCTCTTGTTCACACAGAAATAAAAAGCCGCAAAGGGTATGGATTATGCGATGCATTTCCTGTAACATTTAATAATCACAGTAAAACACTGACATATATTGCTGTCTATGTACAAATCTCTGTTTTCTGTAGAAATTACAGCTTACTGTTTAAGACACCCAAATAACCTGCTTTATACATCTGAACAGCATAATAAAACAACTCGTCGTGACTAGATGAATATCCTCTAGTGAACCTAATGCACGAGGTCCAGATTCTGCCACGTTTCACTAATGTCAGTCTTGGATAATTCATCCTTATTTACAAATGGCATAAAAGGAGGCATGCATTATTCCCCTAAACTGACTAAGCCTAGATGCTCACAAGTGCCTTTACAGTGAGCCATACTTCCCAGGTTTTGTCGCAGGGACAATGTCTCCGCCTTCACCATCAGCAAGATGACTCAATTTTCCATCAACAGACACCTTCATCCTCTCCCACCTACAGCCAGAAAATTGCTGCAATTGCTTTCCTGGGAAAGGAGCATTTGGGAAGTATTTAATGTATTTCTAACTGTCTCCCAACACAGTTTAGCAGCTGGAAGTCAAGTACAGAGAAAGAGCAAAGGGTTTATCCTGGGTTACTGCACTTTGTGTCTTTTTGCATTGACTTTGAGTGGGAAAACAGCACTGCCATGAATGCCGCTACCTTTCAGAACCAGAATGGACAGGACAATGACCTGTGCAGTGGGATCTGATCCTTCTCCTTGGTCTTGGCCCATGATTTATTGAAACAAAACTAACTCCATGTTCTACACTTTAAGAACCACAGACAACTGTAAGCTGACAAGTACTTGAGGAGCCTGCCTTGGAAAGGTACTGGTTAACTCTCTGATCCTGTCAGCTGGGGAGGATGTTTGAATTACCTGATTGGAAAATAAAGGCATTTGGGGGGGAAAGTAAAAAAAAAAAAAAAATTAAAAGTAGTTTTCCTTTCCTCTGTTCCTTTCAGAAACAAAACACAAAAAGGAAATATTAACATTTGACAATCTACACATTTCTTTTTATAAAACAAATAATAAAAATGAAGCCTTTTAGCTTTCTGAAGATGATTACCAAGAAACTCCAACAATGCTGAGCAGTTATGTGTTTGCCGGAAATCTGCATTCCTATTATAAAGCTCTTCCCACCAAAGCTTTTAAATTAAAATTACTTTTGAAGCCTAGCCTAGAACATCAAAAACAAATCAAAGTTCAAGTGTGCAGTTATTCCCATTGGGAAAAGGGATTCATTTAGAAATGCTGGGTGATTTTTGCGACAGTAGGAAAGACATTAGTTTTCATAGAAGAGGAGAAGTCCAATTCTAAACCATGGCCTATTTGTATCTGGCTGTGGTTTATGCATTGAAAAATCACTAATCTTTGCTGAAATGAAGTCAAGCATTGTTTTTATTTTTACAGCTTCATGTATTCTCTGCAGAGTCTAAGCTCTGCTCTGAATTGTGCTGTGTTGTGACCTCGTAGTACGACAAATGGGTTTGTCTGAGCGGGGGCAGATTATCCTGTGGTGTGCACTAGGGCAGTGTGGCTCTAGTCTGAGCAGTTGTGCAGCCTCCCATGTGACCAAGCACATCAAAGGTTTCCTCTCAGTTTCAGCATGGGAGCCTAAACAATGAACTTAAAGAAACAGAGCAGTTTAAGGCTACACTTGTGTTTCCTTTTCATGTATTGTAATTAACAAATAATGGCAAGCTGCCCACTTGGAAAGGTAGTATATTAATGTATGGTGAATAGCTAAGAGCTTTGTTGTTGTTAATATTGTTGTTATTATTATTATTACATTTTCTCTCAAGCTTTCTATTAGCTCCGTGATAATTCCCAAAGATGACATTTATTCCTTTAATAGTGCTTTAAAGAAAAGCCCCAAAAAACCCAAGAACCCAACTAATATTTAGTAATTCCCCAGTTTCCCCCAAATAGACGTTGAAGCTATAAAGTGTTTCTAAATATCCTGAGAATTTTCTAAATAGGTTTTGTAAAATTCCCATAACCTTTCACTAACCACCAAGCCCTTATTATCTAAAGAGGCTTCCAGGGAGGTGTTTGTAGGTAATTACCCAAGAATTAATCATAGGCTTAACATAAAAGGCAAAATGTAATAAATAATCAAGTTCTTACATACGCAAATCATTGTGAGGTATGTTACCAATTTTCATAGAGGGGCCACTGTCAGGAATGCAATTTCATCTATCCAATTAGCAGGTTTTGCTGCATTATAAATCTGTCAGTGCTTTCTTTGCACCAAACAGCTGCTTATGCAAGTAACTGTGTGAAACTCTATTAAAAACCACAGGTCTGTATAAAGGAGGTTTAGAAAAAAATTAATTCCTAATAGAGCTACCTTAGATCTACTTGGCTTGGAAGGCCGTGGCCAAGAAGCAGTTAAAATTATTAGGAAGGGAATTCCATCATGCTATTAATGTCCTGCAATTCAGCTGTGACTGTGTTCTGTTCACTTGGTTTTCCTCTTCAAGTGCTGCTCTGTTTTTAAAGCCGCTTTGAAGGAATGCTCTCCAGTGGACTGCCGCCTGTCACTGCTCCCTGTCATGTGTCCGATAATTAAAATCTGACTGATTTACTGACTGGCATCAACCATCACAGCTCAAGAGTTAGAAGATGTTCATCCTTCCCAAGGCTAAATTTACTTGGTGAAAAGGGGCCGCTTGCTTCCAGCCTGAGCTGTCATTCAGCTGCCGTGGAAACCATAAAGATAGCTAACAGAGCCCCAGCCAGCAGTCTTTAGTTTATTTTATTCTAATATTTATTGCCACCCAGAAAATGAACATAATACAGACAAGTTAGTGAGAGCACTGCACTAGTGATTTGTGAGGCTGGTGTGGAGTGAGAGCAAAACAGTCCTGCAGTATTAAAATAAAATAGAACAGCGGTGTTTCCCAAAAGTATGGCAGGGCTGTAGCTGTGTTTATTTTAACCCTAATGGGGTGCAATTTATTATTACATTTTAAGTAGACACACTCTTGGAAAAGGGTGGTTGGGTGGTTCTTTTTTTCCCCCATGTTAACATTGCTCAGGAAGTACCACAGTGAAGAAAAAAGAAGGAAAAAAAAGAAAAAAGAGAGAGAAAAGAAAAGAAAAAGGGGGGGAAAAAAAAGGAAAGAGAAAAAATGAAAGGATGAAAGAAAAGGAAAGGAATACCATGTCATTCTGTGTGAGTGATCTAGCAGTATTAATGGAGCCTCCAAGATCTGTTGAAAGCAGCAACTTCAATAGCTCAGGGTCATGATATCGGTACTTGTGATGGAACAAGCTATTTACAAAAGATTTAAACTCTGGGGAAGACACCTCCTCCAGGCTCTCCAGCTTATTCTCCTTAGCCTTTAGGGTCACATCCTGCTCATCTGGCTCCTTCTAGTTTCTCTGTTATCATAGGTTGGATGTGGCAGTTGTTAGCAATCTCTAGCTCTGACCCTCCACAACACAGTGTCACCTCAACCCAGAGCTCCCCAGTTTGCAACCTAGATTTTATTTTAGTGCGCTGCTCTCATTTTTTTCTGTTCCCTCAGCTATAGTATTTGTCATTTTCTCCACATAAATAAAGCAAACCTTAAATATATACTGTCTGGTAAGAAACCCAAATACCTTTCCAGCATGAACAAGATTAATCACACATAATATTTACAGTACTAAACAAAACAATTATAACATCATATATACTCAGTTGAACAAACACACTGACAGTTCTTTTAGAAAGCATACAGTAAAAAATCAAATGAAAATCTGTATCAGGGTAAAAGAATGGAGCTTCAATTTATACTCCTCTTAATCCTTTTCTGAAACAAAATTCAGATGCAATTGCCTTCTCCAGAAGTCACCAAGGCCTGATTCACCACTGGATTCTGTGGTAATACAGATGGAGGGACAAGCAGGGCAACAGAAGCAAAGGCAAGTAAAATTATGGAGGCATCAAAGAAAATTCAGGTTTGCTCACTTACCTTTGCAGCCCTTGGAATTTTTCCTTCTTCATTCGTTATAAACACATGAAGAGACAAAAATCTTGAATGTGCACTGGCACAGACCCTTTTATAAAATGTGGACCATGGTCTGTTTTTTGAAGGGCCCACAGCATGCCCAGGATAAAGAGGAGATATGAGTCTTGGATGCCATAGTTGCCAAGGGCTCAGCTCTGCAAATAATTTCTTTCTTGAGCCCAAGTCATACAAGAAGTCCTATTGACCTATTGTATGATTAACACAGAACAAAACTTCCAGGTCAATATTAGACAAAGATGCCTCTTTCACTCCCCTTCCCCCCCCCCATCTTTCTCTAGGGATGCACAAAATATTTCAACCAGTCCTACTCTAGTTCTGTACCCTTCACCTATGTTCCTGAAATACTATCTCAATGAAGTGATTTCAGCAGTTGCTGCTCACTACTTTTTTCACCTCTAAGTATCCTCTGAAAAGAAAATACCTTTTCACTCTCTCTTCCAAAATGTTTGGTGAGTTGGATGACCCCATTCATACCTTCAATGTCGTTTTGATTGCGAGCGGATGACAGAGTTTTTCAGGAAACATGAAATGTGATGCTCTTCCAGTAAATAGGGTCTTCAAAGAAGCTTTTTTGCAAGTTCACCTGAGCTTATTAGAAAACAGGACACAAAAAATGGTTTCACGTCTGCTGTAGTCTAAAGTCCAACCATAAAGTTTAACATACACAAAGTTGGAAAATTCCTTGAACTTTATGGGAAGAAAGCAAGAAAACTGGAAAGTATGGTCCCTTCATAGGGCACTCTCAGGCCTCAGTCTCTGGCAGCACTTAGGACACAGCCAGGGCTGATCTTGTCCCTGCCTTCTCCTTCTTGACTCCCACTGCACTACACCTGCAGAGACACTTCTGGCATCGGCGAACAGCGACACATATGGCCCAGTTGCAGGTACAATGATGCACTGACAATCCAGAACTCAGGAAGGCAGGACAAAGCAAACTCCCTTACTTCATAAAAAAGCCAAAATTCAGAGGTTTTGCAAAATGATTTTGAAACTTCTGTGTTTGGGTGTTTTGGGTTTTGGGGGTTGGGTGCTTTTGGTGGGTTTTTTTTGGTTGGTTGGTTGGTTTGTTTGGGTTTTTTTGTTTGTTTTTGTTTGTTTTTGGTTTTTTAATCTGAATGAGCTATAGGAATACAAAGAGAAAAATACCATTTCATTGATTTCCCACAGTATGCTATTCTTCCGGCTGCTACCATCAAGCCTGATTCTGTGACTCCATGGTCATGCCGACACACACTTGAGATGGCCTTCATCTTGAGTGTACTGAGGGGTAGAAGGCCGCATAATAACTGTGTCTTAATCTTTCTTCTTTACTGCTTTATAAAATAATTTAATTAGAAACTGTGACAAGGTAATAATAAATATAAGTCGATATCAGAAGGAAGGATTTTTAGTTATTTAAATGCCTAATTTGAGCAAAGTGCTTAAACAGTTTTAATATGTGACACATGATGTGTTTTGCCCCAAAGGATACAAGCAGGATGTTGAAGGTTATTCATACATAGGAAATATTCAATTCATCATCCAAATGCACCCACTTCTGCAGTGAAATAGAGCAGATACTCAACAGCACCCAGCAATTTGATACGCATTGAAGGTGTGGTTATGGAGAAAAAGTAGAACAGTATCCAGATGAAATTGCAGATGTCAGGAATGGAATTCACCAACTGGGAGGAGATGAGCAAAAAGGGAGATTACTATTTTTCATGTAAAATAAATCAGTCTGCTAATCAGGCTGGGATTTTGCTGCTGGAAGTTAAGGAGGGCAAGAGAAGAACCATAAGTTTCAGAGCTGCCACTTCAAACTACAGCCCCTTTTGCTTCAACACCGCTTTGATGCAGCATCAGAGAGGAAGCATTTGAAGAGCTATAATGTCAAGCCTCAAACTGGCATATTTGAAAGTAACAGGAAGTAAAATCAGCCAATTCAACCATCTTAATGTATTGACCTTTTTTAGAGTGCTTGCTTACACCAAACAGCTTTTAAGCAGCTTTCACAGTGATGATCACCTACATTTTAAAATGTAACTACTTCCCATGTTTATAAGGTCATACCTAAAGCTTTTGGTTATCCCCCTCCTTCAAGCACAGAGTTTGCACATATAACAGAGAGTTTAATAAGCAAGGCAAAATAATAATAATAATTTAAAAAACGTTAAAATCCCTACCAAGCTCCCCTGCTGGGATTTGTGCCCAAACAGGGAGAGTCTAGAGCCCAAGCAGGGAGAGGCCAGTGTTGCCTGGACCAGGGCAGTGTTCAATGCTCTACAGTATTCCCTGTGGCAGCTCAGTAATGCCCTGGGTGCTCCACAGGGGCTGCTCCGGGTCCATCGGGGGAAACATCACAGCGTGTTTGTAGACTTTCCCTCCTTTCAACTCTGAAATCACTGGCCAATTTTCAAGCAGGAGAGCAAGATGACTCCCACAATCTGACATTTCTACACATTGCTTTAAAGCTAGGAGAACATTTCTGGTGGAGATACTAGTCTCAAGCAAAGATGACTCAGGTACCAGCTATACTGGGAACCAGTCACAGAATATAGGGGAAGAGGAACTGAAAGATTCAACTTTCACGGACAACAAAACAGCTTGTCCCCTCACACAAGGGTATGCCCAGGTAAATCACATCACTACACATTAATGTTTTCATATTACTAAGAGAGAAAGCCTTATACTTGAGGATTGGTAAAGAGTCTTACGGCTTCTGATTTTCATTGTTTTGGTTCTTCTCACCTTCTCTCAGCATTTGTTGAGCTCTTGCATGGTGAGCCTTTAGTGCTGGCTTGAAGCTGAGCATCACATGCATCAAGATTGTTACCAAAACCCAGTATAGGTCACCATACAGCTCATTAAATAAAAAGACATACTCTGCATGCCAATTAAGAGGGAGAACTAAAATTTAAGATACCTTTGTATTTTCTGACAAGTCATGTGTCAACTGGAGGAACTATTCCACTAACTGATGCTGGTGAAGATCTTGACAAAGCCATAACCACGAATATCTCAAATTGTTATGTCAACTAAGGTTACCGTGAAGTTGAAATTCTATTGTCAGTGGAGTACTCTATTGTCATGGTTCCTATACAGAGAGAAAGATGAAGAGGAAGAGAGAAAAGGTGACATAAAGGTTTACCAGCACAAGTTTAGGTATTTTTCTTACTTGTGAAGGGCAAACAGCATAACAATCATTTCATAAATCCCAATCAAATCCACAGGGCTATTGCTACATACAGTATATTTTATACTGACAATTAAGAAGTAAAGGATTTTTTAAAGTTTTAGTGGAAAATTTCAAGGAAAACTAATTCAGATAGAATTTAAGCACACTGATAAATTTATTTCAGCTGGGCTTTAGGACATTCAAGTTCTCTGGATGCAAAAAATCTCTGCAGGCACGTATGTGTGTGTGCATGTGTGTGTATACAGGTAGGACCCCGTGAGTCTTGGCAGCAGTGCTGAGCTCGGCATCCATCCCGTGTACAAACCTGATCAGGTTGGAGAGAGCATTCCCCTGCTTTGGCAAAGTTTTTCTCAGAACACAGCTCCCATTATCAAAACACTAGGTCTGACACAAGGAGCAATGAAGGTACTGTTTCGAAACAGGAACATTTTTCCCTGTAGACAACTTGTGCTTCGCTACATAGAAAATATAAAAAAGTTTCCTGTAGCTTTTGTTGTTGTTGGTTATATATATCAGAATAAAGAGCTGGTCTTTTTATCACAGATGTAGGTATAGTGCCATATTCAGAAAAGCTTTCCATCTCTTGTTGAATGGACAGGCTGATGGCAGCTTTTAAACCCATGTTACTGCAGAGATGAGCAGCAATATTCACACAGTGGCCGCACCCACTCTACAAGCCAGGCAGGCAAAAGTCAGTACCTTTCTAAAATGTATAAAACTAACAGCCCATTACTATGCCCACACTTAAAGCTGAGACTCCAGTGTTTGCCTGGACACTGAATGCACTGTAATCAACCCTGTTGATTACAGCAGAACATAAATGACTGTGCCTGTCCATGGAGATTATTCCTAAACCCTTCAGGTCTGAGCTGGGAGAGTGTGGACAGAAAGTGATAGTTCCATGCCGAGAGAGCCTTTATGCACCAGGCTTAGCAGTGGTCAGTGTTACAGCACCTACAGGTCTTAGCAGCTGTAACAGAACTAACTACAGAAACAATTACCTTCTCAAGTCAATCCAGCTACTCATTTCACGAATGGGACTGCATGATTTGGAGCAACAAGAATCCCAAATCGGTCATCACATCCTTCATGCAAAGCTTATTTTCCAAGACTACATCACCACAGGGATGGGAAGGACACATTGGGGTCAGGAGAGATGAGAGGAATTAAAAACGTAAATTTCATTTCAATTTTCTTTAAATTTCCAGCTGCTTCAGAAGTGCCTGTCACCCAGACCTCACGACAATCATGTTTGGATGAGAAACAGGAAGTTTTAAAACAAGCAGAAAAGGCTTCCTCATTTGGGTAGTACCAATGGACCAGAGGTGAGGCTGAGTAGAAGCCCAGTTTCTCAGCCCCACCAAAGCTTCTTGCAGGGCAGGAACAAAATCATGCCTCTCACACCTGTTCCTCAGCCAGCAACTGAGCTTCCTGTGGCGCTCCATCATCATGTCTGCAGTGGCTTGTCTGTCTTGTCATAGAACTGGAAAGACAGATCAGTCTTCTTAGGGCTCCTCTAGCTTGCCTCCAACAGGAACAGAATTAATAGATGTAGCTGCCCAACAGTCACCTCTTAGCTGCATTTCACCATGAGTGTGTCCCTGCTCTGTTGCAGACAAGCAGGAAAGCCTATTACCAAGCCCATAGTAAAGATTTCTACACAACTTTACCTCCCTCAGGTCTATTCTTAGCATCATCATCTGCCCAACTATGAGTTGGTCGGTTGATTTGAAACGGTGAGCTTTGGAATGAATTAGAACTCTGAAGTGCTGTATGTGTACCAGAACTGGATCAGTAGTAGGCAGAGAGCTGATCACAGTTATGCACAAACTCTGATTTATTCTGTAGTGCCAGAGTTACTCTGTGGCTGTCACATGTCATTGTGTGAGGTGACATGCCACATCATTGTCATGGTGACATGTCACCACATTACTGTGCAGCTATCATGGACGTACAGTTAAAAGCCCTCACTACAACTGTTTCCACTTAGGTATTTAGTTTCTTAAGGATTACTGACTGTGATGTAGAAATTCCTATCAATCATAATGTCAGCTCTACAGAAATTAAGCTACTTTCAAATGAGGATTTTGAAACAAATGTAATAACACAGTATAGTGCCTATTTCTCAAAAAGTGGGTTACATCCATCAGGGTAATGACACAAATGACTAGGTGGAGACAAGGGAGGGTTCCTTCTATTGTTTCCAGATATCTCAGAAGAGAAAAAAAGACAAATATAGCTAAACAATATTTAAAACATAAAATTAGTACTGCAATTATGGAAAAGTCTTTGAGTTTGCAGAGAGCCTCAAAAAGAAGCCATAGAAACATTCATCTACATCATCATGCATGGACTGAGATATCAAAACCTTTTATGGATAATAGCACTGGAAGCACACAACATGGCTAATTTACATCCTCCAGTAGTTACTACAAGCTAGCTGGTAAGTTCAAATCCTCAGCTGCTACAGGCATGCCATCTGTCTTGCCAAACACTTCATGGAAAACCTGACTGAGATTTAAAGCCAGATAGCTTTGTAGGTATCTTTGTTTTTTTTCCAAAAACATTTTTTTTTTTTTTTTTTTTTTTTTCAAGTGGAAAAAAAAGCAAAGGAAGTGGACAGTTTTCCTAAAGCAGAAAGTGTGAAGACCTACCGTCAAGGAAACTGAACATGTGTATGTGTATCCGTGTATGGTTGTCTGTGTGTGCACTTGCCCATATCACTATGAAAATATTTCCTTCTTTGACAACATCAAGAACTATAATTATCTATTAGATTCCCTGCTTCTGAGTGGGCACTTGGCTAAGGCATTAGAGATGGAGCAGGAGGCAAAGAAGAGGTATCTTGTTCTCCTGGAACTGAGAACACTCATGTGGAATTTTGTCTCAGAGGAAGAGAAAGAACAGTCTCTCTTTCCTTTGAAAATAAATCAGTTTGCTAATCAAAGTGGGATTTTGCTTCTGTGAATTGGGAAATAAAATGGGGAAAAAATAATATTGAGAGCTGTCATTTTAATGAACAGCCTTTGGTAAGATTGCACAAGGTAAAATTCAGCATAAAATTTAGCTCAGATGTCTAGTTGGAATAAGAAAATTTGTCTTAATGTCATGTTTTTTTCAAATTTCCATCCTGAAATCTTAGCATAATTTTTATTAAAGGGTTATATGAAAGTTTACAGTTCTTTCATAGAATCATAAGCAACCTGAAAAAGCTACTTTCACCTTAGAATCTCCTAATGCTACTCTGAAAATTGAGCTCATCCTTGTAAATTGTCCCTGTCAACGACTCCCTACTACATTGCAGTGCTTTACCTCCAGACACAGATAAGTCTAAAATTTCTTGTACACAAAAATGAGCATTTTGGCATAAATAATGTAATCAAGACAGTTTCCATCCTTATCCCTGAATCTTGATGGTTTTCTTGAACCTAGATATAACAGTTGCCCACACAGAGGATATTGTGTGTGTGATAAAAGCAGTTTCAACTTGAAAGCTCACTCCCACCAAATGTCTGCATGTTTTTGTGTTAGCCAAGAAAGACCTAAACTCAACTATTACGTATTTCCAAGAAAAAGTCTTTGCTTTTATTCTCTCAGGCACAATTTGTTTCCTAACCCGTGATGCTATTTAATCAAAACTCACACTAGTCTTCCTAAAAGCATTTAAAATACAAAACAAGAAAGAAGCATTTCTGTTCCATAGCTTAGTTCTTAATCATCTAATCAAACTTGATAAATTTTCCACTCTCTCTCTCTCTCTCCTAAAATGAATTCTTGGCAGCCTTCAGTGAAATAATAATAAAAAAAAGTTCATGTAGAAGTTCAAAGCAGCAATTTATGTTTCTGATAATTTTAAATTAATTTCTAATCTATGGAGTATAAAGAAACTATGCTTGAGATGCAGCCCACATCCAACCATATGGCTTGAGGAGACAGCCTCTGTGATGTGTGGCTGCAGATCTTTCTGTCCCTGGCATACACACCTGAAGTTCATGCCCCCTAATGTAATTGGACAGTTTTGTTTGTGAAAATGGCCTGTTCTGCCAAATGCTGAAGTCCTTGCTTTGACAGATATATCACTTTTCCAATGTGAGTGTATTCTGAAGAGAGCTGACACATGATCAAGTTCTCTTTAATATCCTTCAACAAAGCTGACAGTTGTCCAGCAGGGTCTTGTGCCGCATCCAACTGTCAGCTTCTGCAGAGGCATTATGGGAAAACTGACTGAGGAAAACAGCAGTAAAGAGGGAAAAAAGTGATTTATGCTTCTCTCCATATTCAGCTTAGTATCAAAACCAACTACTTCAGCTTGCATGTATTTTAGGAGGCCTACGTGGCCAAAGTCTCCCTAGGTTCTGAGAGAACAAAACAATCTATTTATATTTAATTTTTATTTTATCTTAGGGATTTATTGCATGTCTTCTTATAAAGCACCCCAAATTGCACATGCACTGCTATGTTTATTTGAAAACAAAGTGTTAAGAGTAATGAAGACTAAATGTTCTCATTAAAATCCTTTCCAAATTTTATCTGTCTAATAAATACCAACAACTATGTGATTTCTTTTTTAACTCTTTCAGGTGACTCAGTTTCACACAGTTTTTGCACAGGTCTTCTGCTTGCAAGAGTTCTGATGATCACAGAAATGTATACCTCTCCAGTATTTTGATGCTTACATACACCACCAGTGCTTCAGTGGAGATTTGACAAGGCAAGCTTAGAATATCTTCTTCAAATTGTTATTTAGGCCAGATGTCATCCTTAAGTCACCTTAAAATCTTGGTTTTGTTCAGTAAGGTAGAATCCGATTGCATTTGCTTTGTGTTACTTACTGAAATGCAGCTTGCAACAAGAAGGACCAAGACAATGGCAGAAATCTCATCATCTTCACCATGAAAACAGCATTTGTACCCTCAGACTGCAGTTGTTTTCTTTGTCTGAAAACTCCCTCAACCTATTCTCTGGCTTGCATTTATGCAAAAATGAGGCATTTCCAAATGCTCCATTCCCTGCATTGAATCTTTCTGATCTGCAACCTCGTGCCAGAAGGGCCCTCCATGGCCCAATCCATGAGCTTATTTACACACCTTGAGTTTTGGTACACGATTTTGCTGCCAGCGTTGTGTCTGCACACAGCCAAGCCCCATATGGAGCACCCAGAACAGACAGCTACATCCTGATTTGATACTGGAGTGAGCAGCTCTGCTCTAAATCAAGCTCACACTAGTGCTTGTCCTTCTGTTGATGAAAATCATGTGTGTAAGCACTACTGAACACGTGCAGGTCCTGAGGTTCTAGATAAAAATGACAGAAAGGTCCTGTCAGACAAAGACAAGTGCTATTGAAACAGTCGTAGAAGAGCTGGTCTGAATTGGTGTATTGGAGAATGACCACGTTAGCTCTGTTATCCCAGTGCCCCATTAAATACAGTGCTGAGGTGACTGCCTACTTAGCCTACGGTGAAGGCCACACTTGTCTGTGGTGAAGTCCCATAATCTTAGTTTATTGCATCACATGTATTGTATTTGCTCAAGCTGTTGCCTGAGGGGGTGCTTGTGGGAAATGTATAGCTTTTTTCTCCCTCCCTTCTCTCACAGACTATTTAGGCTGACATTTATCAATAAATTGCACATATTGTTATACATTTTTCTGTCGGAGCAGAGCTATAAGATTATGTGATGAGCACATTTTATCAATCGAGCAACATTTTTTTTTCCCCCTCTGTGCAAAGATTTTTGCTACAGAAGTGACTGGAATGTCACAGCTCCAGCACAACCTGATTGCTAAGTCAAATCAAAGACTCAGACAGTTTTCACTGCAGTCCTTGTTTCAGGAAACATTTCAGGGTAGGCTGTTTCTGGATGCTCTGCCTCCCCGAGGTCTGTGGCAGAAATGCAATACGGCCCTCTGTTCCCCATAAAGCCCATAAATCTTACACAATCAGGAGATTCCTACATTCTGCAGTTCTGTATGTTTCATTTTCCCCCTTGGGTTAAGGCACTAAAAGCCACTGGCCTGACCTCCTGTTAACTTTTTTTGTTTGCTGTATTTTTTTCCAAGGTAGCAGTATAATGACTCTACAAGCAAGATCACATCAGTTAATCCTCTTTTTCAGATCAGCACAACTCTGCCTCATGCATTACATTTAAATTTCCTTTTTAAAATGCCTTTGCTTGAAAGACAAACCATTTGTCTCCAAATTTCATCTGTCAAAATCTAGACAGGTTATTTCCATACTATATTTTAATCTTGCTCTTAAGTTTACTTCTGTTTGACTCTCCTCATTAGCTGCACCCACATATATGAATTATTTCAAAATGCCACTATTTTGGACAACATGAAGAAAGCTGATGGTCATTTCAGTAAAGAATCAGAGTTTAAAAGTATTTAAAATAATGAGCAGGAATTTATCCTCACACCTACTGCAGAACTATGCGTGACAGCCCATAGCCTGTGCATGACCTTCTTTCTTTCAGGTCTCCTGATTAGAATAAAGATGAGACCATTGGGGAATACTTTTTGTGACCACTTAGTACGTTTGAAATAGGAGTTGAGAAAGCCACTTCACACCACTGATTCTAGCAATTTTGCATGCAGTTTGCCACAAAACTTGAAACAAAAGATGCACCTGGCATCATGTGCAAGTCCCACTCATTTTGGAAGAGGACAGAATGGGTTTAGAAGAGGCCAGATTCCCAAACAGTGTAGAAAAGCAATGCAAAAATAATGGAATTTGCTCATCCAAAGGGAGGTGAGAGCTGAAGGTCCACCCACTCACCACCATAGCCTTATTTAAGTCTTTGCAGGAGGTCACGTTTACATTGCCCAACAAAGTGCTCTTTGCCCCTCCAAACGAGCTGTGGTGGATACTTCACATAGACTTAGATGTGCAAGTCCCAGCACAGTAGGCAGCCTGTGCCACAGCCCCAGAGATGACCATCAGTTAGTTCATCCCCACCAGCACTGCAGAAGTTTGCAGTGCCTGGCAGCCTGCTCCTAGTTCAGTCTGGCACACAGTGAGACAATCAGGATTGGCAGCTGTGCCCCATTCCCTGCAGCTAAACCTCTCACAAAATATGGCTTGTCTTTAAGTTAGTCCTTGATTTACTCCACTGGTGAACAGATGCAGTCTGGCAGACAAAGCAAGGAACTTAGAGGTCCTCACAGAGACATTTGCCCACTGTTCAAGGACAGTTACATGAGCAGGAAAAATTAAGGGTCAGACAACGTTTGTGGGAGGCAGGATGATGATTATTGAGCAAATAGCCTGCCTTTTACTTCTCTAAAGATCATGTGAATTTTTTGCTGGGACAGGGTAATTACTGCAACGCTGCTGCCCCTAGCTTAGACCCCAAACAGAGTTACTGCATTATGAAGAATTATTCAATAAACTGTTTTAACTTTAAGCCTTAATGAAGAAATGTAACAGTTTCAACTAAGCTATTTTCTTTGGTCTACACTGACTAGCAGACACTACTCTGAAATAAAGAAAAGAAGAAGAATGTAACAGAAAGAAACAATGAAAGAACTCATTGGTTATGTAAATTTACTGTTGTAATTGTTTCATTATTTAAAATGTTTTGGTAAGAACATTCTGCTGAATCAAGATTGAGCGCAACAAAAGTTAAATCGAAGAAATAATCTAAAAAGACATCAAATACTTTTACAGAAGAATTAAAATAAATAAGGAGAGTATTTTACAAAACATGCTGGCTCTTTGTTCATCTTTTGATGGTTAGACACAGACATCAATGAAAGATTTATCGGAAGCAACCATCTCAGTTTCTAGTCTTCAGTGAGTTATGCGCTAACTGAAGTCTCTGCATTTGTGAAGTGTTTATGATCACTTCAGAATTAACAGCTTCCCATGAATGTCAGATTTATGGACAATCTGTTAAATATTTGAATCAGATCTGCTTACCTGAACTAATCCATCTGAAAAAGAAATACATGCTCTTCTCAAACACCAAGGGCTATGTCATGTCATTTTGCCAGTGCAGAAGAAAACATGTTGTTATCAAAGAGAAAATTGCTAACAATTTGTAGGACATATAGTATACACAACTATTTGGATTACTGACTCTCCACTGTAGCTTGTTTTTCACATTCTTAATTATTGGCTATTATATCCTCGTAGTGCATAGAAGAATAAAATAAACTTAAAGATACAGTTAAAATAGCAAAATTTCCCAAATATCCATGAGACTGAAATAGTATAACATATATACAATACATTGAGGGAAATCTGCTCTATACCACAGTCAAAAGCTAGGACACATATATTTAGTAGGTGTATTCTGCCCTTCCGCTGCAGCATTTCAGAAGCATTTCACTGCAGGCACTAATGAAGTGAGTCCTACAGTGAGGAATTATATGGAGGAAGACAGGAAGAGGAAAAATTTGGGAAGGGGAAAAAGAGACAAAGAAAGTATAAAAGGATACAGCAGAAAAGAAAGTCGACTGGATAAAAACTGACAAAGAGAAAATCACATGTGAAAGAACTGAAGCATGCTACACATACCTACTTCAGAGACATTATTTGCATTTGAAAGTCTCTGGACTGAGTCTTCTTTTTTGTCAAGGTTTACTTTTTCAGCCTAACTCTTCTTGGTACTTCTCAGATAATTCTATTTTATTTCTCTCTCCCCAAATCTCTCCTTGCTCTTCATCTCCTTCCAAAACTCAGTGCAGCTGCCTGTGCTACTTTCTTGATTCTTACACTTTTTTTTTTTTTTTTTTTTTCCTGTAACAGCTCATGGCATACATACATTGGAAGGATCCACTCCCTAGTGTTCCACCACATCTGCTCAAAAATCCTTAGCCATGTAAACTGATCCACAAAACAGCAGGGTGCTACTCTTGCAGTTATATTTAATTTGTGATCTGATCCAATCATTCTAGACTATCATTCCAGAAATAGTGACAGCTTCCTCTCATCATACTTTTCCAATCCTCTTGAAAACAACAGTTCAAGATGCTATAATTATACACTATTCCATAAATCCAAAGCACCCATATAACTATTTCTTGCCAAATGTACCTGTACTTAGACTTTATATCCAACCATCAGTATATAACATATGCACTTAATCAATGTATAATTTATATATTTTATTAGCACATCTCCCAGGGAACTGGTTTAGCTAATGATAAGGAATGGTCATGACTATCATGTTACTGGGATGGCATTTGCAGAGGGAAAGAAAGAAAGAAAAATCCTGCCTTCACATGACCAGTGTCATAAGGTTAAATAGTACTATTCTTTTGCTTTTTAATGTGGAAATGGCTAAATAAAACATTTTAAAAAGAGGAAATATCCATGAAAGATAATGAATGGCCACTTTATTAACTTTGTCATTCATGTTTCATCTCAGTAGGATAATAAAAAGCACATAGATCAGTAAAGCTGTGATGTGATGACCACACTTGGAGCTTTCACATCCCCTAGGCTGCAACAGTGATAGCCTTTCCTTGGTTCAACTTGCAAATGCTCAGCAGTTCTCAAAATAATTTTGAACCATAGAAAAGTCAGGAACCCAGAACAAAGCTGTTAATAATTCAGGACTAAATTTTCAAATTATATATCCAAAACAAGTAATTAACTAAAGTAAAATAAAACAAAACAAAACATGTAAAATACTAGAGTGGCCATAGATGGAAAATAGCACATGTGGAGATTAGGTCTCTTAAAAATAAAACTTCCATTGATAGGAGAAGTGTCGCTGAAACAACTGGGTTGGAAAAGACCTCTGAGTCCTGTCACCTAACCCTTCTAATTAACTAAACCATGGTACTAAGTGCCTCATCCAGCCTCCTCTTAAACACCTCCAGGGATGGTGAGTCCACCACCTCCCTGGGCAGCCCATTCCAATGGGCAATCACTCTTTCCATTTAGAACTTCTTCCTAAAGTCCAGCCTAAACCTGCCCTGGTGCCATTTGAGACTGTGGCCACTTGTTCTGTCAGTGCATGCCCGGGAGAAGAGACCAACTGACTACAACCTCCTTTCAGGTAGCTGTAGAGGGCAAGAAGGTCTCCCCTGAGCTTCCTCTTCTGAGGCTGAGAACCTGGAGTAACACCATTTGTTAATTCTAAGGCTAACACAGTTTTCTCAAATATGTTTTACCCACATGAATTTAGTCCTTAATGTTATAATCTTTGCAAATATACAGCAGTAGTTTCTGCCTATTCTAACTTGCACACACTTCTCAAATGGAGAACACAGAAAATTCATCACTGTTAGAATCTACATAATTTCATGAGAAATTTTTCAAGCAAACCTCTTTTCAAAGACTTTTAGCTCAAATGAAAAATTCTAGGTTTTAATAATTTTAATAAGCTTCTGATAGG
The DNA here is from genome assembly GCA_013396835.1 of Psilopogon haemacephalus. Lineage (NCBI taxonomy): Eukaryota > Metazoa > Chordata > Aves > Piciformes > Megalaimidae > Psilopogon > Psilopogon haemacephalus. Next base: position 151,752 of record VWZI01002903.1, on the reverse strand, counting down.
CATTTGAATTTGAGGTGTTTATCCAAATACCCTCAAGCTTCAGAGAATCCCTTATCACTGCTTCAATTCCTAATAGCTGTCATTCCAATAAATATCAGAGCAATTAAAAACTCTATCAATCAAAAATATTGCTTTCTTACAGGCCTGTCAGTTTTTAAAAAGAAAATCCTGATCTACCTTTTCTAACAGCTCTCAAATTTTATAGCAACATATAATAACCATCTGACTGCCTTTATTTCCATTTAACTCTCATCTTTAATATCTCTGCTGTTTCAACCAAAATATTTATAGCATTTTTTTCCTTTGCACACTTTTTATTATTGTCTCTGTTTCCTGCTATATTTTGCCCTCCATCCTATGATGAGGGAAGGCAAAGCCAGTCAAACCAGTTCTGGGAGAGAAAGCCAATTGTTTTCATTAGTATTCACAAATCTTATCAAAAGAACAAAGACATCTTCCCACCAAGCAGATGCAAAAATATTTCCACGTGCTATGCTGACTATTTCATCTGGATAAATACCTTAAGAACCATCCCTCCTTTCTCAATAGTGCCATTTTACAGACTAAAATTGCCATATTTTCTGACATGATGTCTTGAAATCCCTGTTTAGACCTTGCTTTTGATGTCATTTGATTCCTTGGAGGGTTAAGGGGGTTAAACAGACTACAGAAGAGTTTGAAGTGTTTGTGACATGAAATTGTGATGGCCTGGCAAAGAAATTTAGTTGAAAGGACTAGAAAGAAAATCTTGAACTCAGAAGAGGTTAAGACAACAAGCATCAGAAATTAGGATCTGGCCTGTAAGTAGAATGTGGATTTCCACAAGGAATTATCACACAGCTGGCTGCTTTTCTGGAGGAAGAGGAGGCAGACCAGGACAAGACAAGGAGATGTGCAAGTTCTCACATTTTCTGCAGGTGACATGACCACTGATGTACAGAGAGCTAAGATAAATACGAATGGAATTTGAAAGAACGTTCTCCCATTTTGTCTTTCCTTTACTGCCACCAGGGTATGACCAAGGAAAGATTTCTACAGCATGCTATGAAGAAGTGCATATCTTTATAAACCTTCTAGTCCCTCCTCCAAGTTATGTTTTCTTTTCTCTCCCTCACTCTATCCTACAAGTTTTGATGCAATCAAAAAAATCCATTTATAAATTAGGTCTATTATATTAAGTAAGGAGCTCAGCTGTTGATGGAGCCCAGTAATCTGATCTATATTGAGTCCTTTGGACACTTTTTTCATCTGTAAAACAAGCATTGAGGACCACACCTAGGCAGATGACACTTAAAGGCTAAGGAGGTTGGGTACTGCTTAGAAGGCCAAGTGTCATTCCATTATTTTCAAAGCCAAGTCAGTGTTTCGCAATGCAAATGCAACAGTTTTCTGCGTATTTGGTTTATTCTGTTTCATGTTTTGGCTATTCCACAGTCTCCAGAGTAATATTAAGATTAGGGGAGTTGTGCGCAGTTTTAGAAGAACATGCAAAAAGATACTGTCAAGTATATGAGTGGACTTCTGCAGGTTGGATGTTTGAGTCACTTTAACCTTGAATGGTTTATTTTTGGTTTTTTTGAGGGGTTTTTTAATGTCTTTATTTTTGCAGATGTCAGATAGATATTTTTGGTACTTAAATTTCTTGATAGCTTATAATATATTCACTACACAAAATGTACTTTCCAGTTAACCTCAATGCCTAAATATCCAGAGATACATTAGTGCCTGTGATATGATTCAAAACATGGCATAAACTTCAAAAAAAGGAGTCAGACATGCTATTTGATTGATCTGAATATATTAGCCACATGTTTTTATAAGCTGACGTCCAGTTATATTTATTCTGCCACTAAAACAAAAGGTGATAGTAAATATAGTGGATGAATAACTGGTAGGAGAGCAAGCAAACTGCAAGCCGCAAACTGCAAGCCACACACTCAGTGCACAAGTCATATCAGCCAGATCCCTCAACACACTGAGACCTCCCAAAACATTGCTAACACAGTTCGTGAAATATCCCAACATTCACATGTCAACTCAAATACAAGGACAACAGAGCAGAGGTTGGGTACTAGTGGAAGGCATGACCTACCCATCAGAGAGCTGCTGTTACATAGGCAAATGCCTGTTTTCTTATAGCAGTACTTTGGATTCAGCGTAGTGCATTATGCTTTAGCATCTCTTGACAAAATATTTACTCTTCCTTGGTCAAAGCAATCTAAATTATTTCTCAGACTGTTTCTCTGGAACAAGTTTTTCATTGAACCTTATTCACCTTTTGGTGACTTATTTATTCTCTGTCAAAAAGAAAAGTTTAGAGGCCTTAATTTAATTAAAATGTTCTTAACTGAGATCATTAAATCTTGGAGAGATGTTTAATTCAAAATTTGCTGTATCCACAATGGTAGTGATTGAGTAACAGAAAATCAACTTATGTCCCACTAGTTTGCTAGAATATTTGTTTACTCTTCAAGTGAAGCATGCTAATTACAATAAGAGGTCTTCACAAGCAATCCACTTAGCAAATATGATTGGTTAATAGATAAGGAATGATTTGTGATTAAAAACATACAAAGCCAGCATCTGCAGAAGAAGGGTGTTAGACCTGGGGCTACATTGTAAATGGTCAAAAACTGGATTCTCATATGTACTTGGGCTGCCACGTGGATGTGGAATCAGACATACTTTTATTGACTATGCAAATAGAAACTCACACAAACATTTGTCTCACGGGAATTGTAGTGGCAGCAGTGTTTGCTGCTGTAAATGTTGCTCACCTCTGATCCATTTTGTCTTCTCAAAAGAAAGTCCCTCACAAAGCCAAAAAATATAGAAAGGGATCATGAAAATAATTGGCCAAGCTGCATCCCAGAAACAATTTGAGGTCTTCAGAGCATGCTTTTTTTGTTTGGTTTTTTTTTTGGTTGGTTTTGGGTTTTTTCATTGTGCAAAGATCAAAAATACTTCTCTTTGCTCCACTTGGGTATAACTGAAAGTTAGGAGAGATTGCTCTCCAGTGTAGTCATTGAAAAAATGGCTTCCAGAATACAGATTTAAACAGGAACAGAAGGTTTTGCTTTTGGCCCCTGCTTGCTAGACACTCTTCCATGTTCAGTTTACAAACAGGTTGGGGAAAGCTCTAACAAATAGCATGCCAAAAGTAGAGATGATAGTTCATTTTTAACTGATTTCTGCAGATAGGAGAAACCTATTTGTTAACTACTTACAAGAGAAAGTCCATTAAACTTTGCATTGCATTTCAGTTAACTGGGAAACCATTGCTTTTCTTGATACAAGGTTATTTTAAGCATGGGGATTTTTAAATAAGAAAGGATTGTGCTAACTTTTTCCACAGTCATTTTGGATCTTTGGTTATATATTTTCATTTAATTAAAAAAAAAAAAAAAGAAAAAAAAAACCCCAACCAAGCATAGCTTTTTGCAGGACTTCTGTATGTAAACTGCTCTTGAACAAATACATTACACCATGATAGAAAAGTTAAGCCCATTACAACACGTCTATTCCTTCACCTTGTTTTGCATTTTCTCAGACACACACACGCCTTTTGAACCTGTCATTTAATTTCCAAAGCTTCATTGCCCTGCGTTGTGCTCACTCAATCTACATCTCTCACAGTTCATTCTCTCTCCTGTTTCCAGTGAATGTATCATACTCTGCTCTGTTATTCTCTTTTTTTCCAGGTCAGGCATAAATGAGTATCTGCTTTCAGCTTCTTTCATTTTCGCAATGTTCCTTCAGCACTAACCCCTGCCTGGTAGGTCTACCCCAGGACCTGATACTAGAAAGCACCTTAGTCAGGGGATGCTAAATGAAGGCAGTCTCAGGAGTCTATGAAGCTATAAACTTGAGTCAGAATTCACCCACCTCTACTCTTAGTTTACATTGTAAATGTGAATGGAAGCATTTTATTGCAATTAGCTGTAAGAGGTACAGATTGTAGTTGTTTTATAGAAGCAAAACTATGAAATCTATAAATGTAAAGGAGTTATGGTGGCTGTAATACATTCTGAGCACTAAATTAAATTATGTCATAATATATATGCCATTTATTACAGATATAACATCTAACAGCACTTTTTTTTCCCCCTCTAATGAGGAGTTCCAGACTGAATATCTTGGCAGCTAGAACTTTTCTCTTTAGTCACAGAGGTACAGATTGCAACAGGCAAATCATAGTCGTCCCCTAGACTGGTGTTACCAGAAGTGAAATGCTGGGTGGCTTTTCTATCTCTCCACCATCTGGAAGATGAGAAGGATGATGTGAGGTACAGTACCAGAATCTTCACTGACATTATGGGGCAAATGTGTCCCCATACACTGAGACAGCCAAACTGAGCTAAGGTCAGCTACTGCAGCTTATCCTTTACTCACTGGAGGAGCAAGGAGATTGCCGTAGAGCTTCAACCCTTTTTGCATCAGAACTGACACCACAGAAGTCATGGCAGTGTAAAGCACTACAGGATACCCTTACCTGCTGCCTTCTATTTTTGCTCATGTGGTCACTCAAGAAGGTATTGGTGGCTTTATGATACCCTATTGGAAGCCACCAGTGGCCATTACTTTGATTCCAAAATCAAGCCTCTAATCTTCAGTCTCTCAACTCAGATGTCTCTACAGAACAGTCCTGGGGACATCAGCACGCTCAGCATTTTATCAGCATAAACCTTTGTCAAACACTGACACATGTTGATCTAGCTGAGGATCTTAACTGGGGCCAGCATCAAGTAGTCCTTCCCTGGGTGGGTAGTTTACTCTCAGAATAGTCATGTCTCCCCTGGGGCTTCTCTGAATATGGGTTAGCAGGAGGAGTCTTGTTGCAAGGCTAAGTTCCTCATGATGAAGGAGCTGCCTCCATTCATCGATATTAGCTGAATGTTTGCAAAAAAACAGATAAATTTGCAGAGCTGTGGGCTGCTGAACACAAGAGTTTTAAAGTTAATAATTCCCAGTGTAAAGGAATAAGATCTTCACTAGAGCTACTCAATGATTTTTCTCTAGAAAATTTCAGGCTTTCTTCCAATACCTTTTAACATCACTGTTTTCAACACACTCTCCACTGCCTTTGTGGCCCTCTGCTGCCACTTAGTAGCAATCCACTTAGAGGTGGAAAAGTTAGATTTGCTTTCCCAACCAGGGAACAAAAATCTAGATCTTTCTTCTTGAATTACTTTATCTAAAATTCTTTTTTTAAAGATCCCTTTCTGTGGGGTCTTGTTCTGCCAGTCCCTCCTTGACAGAAGGAGAGACCTGTAAACAACCAATAATTTGTCCAAGCAGAAGCCTGTAACCATAAATGATAGAAAAATACAGAGTTTTTGAAGTCTGTGAAGCAAGACACTAAACTAAAATCCACTAAGTTGCAATTCCACATCCAGATCATATGATCTTGACTATCAGTAGCATATTGATTTTTCATTCCTCCCTGTGGTGTTGCATTCTTTTGAAACAAAGTTCCAAAGTACAAGAAATTTCTATATTGTATATGTGATTCTGTGACGTGAGCAGGACTAACGCAATGAGATCCTTAAATCCACTACAGCCTCTAGATTCTGCTGCAATACAGAGCAATAATGATATGGAAGATATCTTTACCATGGGAGACTACAACACTGGTATCACTTCATATTCGAGTATTTGTTCACAAACCAATACCAAAAGTGTCAGATAAGCTTCCAGCTGTTACTATTCAGGCAAATTCATGGTTATGCTACAAATGTTCCTTAAGCTGTAAGGGTGCTTAATGGAACATTTCTGAAGATTCACCTTCAAAAAACAGCACTCAAGAAATGGTTACCGAATAGAATTTGGTATTTCCCACTTATTGCACTTAGCCAAAGAGTCCAGTATCAGCAGAAAACCTTGCCAAAAATCACAGATCATTTGGTAGAGAACAACTCTAAACAAATCATTTTGGTGCCCCCCTATGAAGAAATAAACATAGGTTATCCAACAATAATGAGAAAATTATACCATTTTTGTTACCTGAGATTCCTTGCTGCAGACACACAAATACACCAGTTAACAAGTATGAGAATGAGCATGCAGGGATATGGTCAGTGCAGAACAGGCAGTGCTGAGGCAAGCAGATGTTATTCTGTTGTTTCCTCTACCTCAGTTACAATCCAAATGTACTATAAGTGGCATTACATATCAGGACAGTTAATTACTGTAAGCACTAAAAGCATCTAGATCAAAGGGGTACCACAGATGACACCACATTCCCTTTAGGATCACAGAATCAGTCAGGGTTGGAAGGGACCACAAGGATCACCTAGTTCCAACCCCCCTGTCATGGGCAGGGACACCCTACCCTAGATCAGGCCGGCCAGAGTCTCATCCAGCCTAGCCTTAAACACCTCCAGGGATGGGGCCTCAACCATCTCCCTTTACAGCATCTAAGATAACACTGCAGATGGTCATTTCATTTTCTGGGAAGGTTTCTTCTACATTTCAAGTGCTGCATTTGGTAGTTCATTTAAAGAGTTTGCCAGAATCAGTTTTATCTAAACAGAGCAATAAAAGCTTTACTACTGACTCTTTACCCTGCAAGATCTTGCTTTTCCCCGGTCATTGCTATTCAACCGGTCTGTTTTCCACCACAATTTTCCCTTTGTCTGGTCTGCAACATGTTTGTGACTAAACAAATATACAGCACCAGTTCAGTAGATGGATCTTCAGACCCAAACTCCAGAGTAAATTCCATAATCAACTAGGCTGAATGATGCTTTTAGCAGGCCAAGGCTGATACTCACTATAATTCACATTCCCTGGGTACACTGCTCTGTAATAAAGCTTGAATGTCAGGCATGTCAGCCAAGAGCTAACGTACCTGTTTGAACTAGTCTTGTGCCAATGGAAACATATCACCAACTGAAAACATTTAGCCTGCTGTATAATCGTAAATGGATTCTTTTTAACCAAATGAAGAATAATCACTTATACACAGGCACACAAATATGTTAAATGTTAATATGTAATAAAGCCCTAAACCACTCCTAGTTGGCATGTTCAGAATAATGTCACTGTAAATAAATACATTGAAGAGCTATTAAGAGTCCGAGACATTTTTGCCCATCAGTAGTATTAGTTTAACAGGACAAACTTTCATTATATTCTGGCATTTGGTACATACAGTACGTTGTTTATGCACTAAATGTCAGAATATAAAGATGGTTCAGCCCTTTTATTTATGTATTTAAGGAGTTATTAATTTAAGAGCGACCTTATTTAATCAAAGCCGCTGTTTAACAAAAATCATGTCCACAGATTTCAAAATAGAGCTTTTGGTTGTGAGGAGGCATTAGCTGTTGTTTAATGCTCAGATATGTGCTCAGCCCTCCTAAGAATCCTTTTCTCCCTTCTAAGCTTGCAACTCCAGCATGCACAATGGTTTAATCGTATATTGTTCTCTGAGTACTAACCCTTTACAAATCATATGACATAAAAAGAAAAATAAGTAACATTGTAAAGACAGTAATGAGAACTGTTGAGCTAAAGTGCCTCTTAAAGAAATCCTAATAAATTCCAGAATTTCTAGTCTTCTGGCAAGCTTTCCATTTAGAATAAAATCAATGATCAATGGTTGCAAACAGTCAGCATCAGGCTTGCATGCCTCCAGAGCAGAAAAAACTCATAGACGAAAGATGACATTTAAAGGAAAAAAGCTGACATTGACTCCATCACTGTCATTGCTTCTGCCATAAAGCAGCTTCAAATATTAAAACATTTTTCATCTGTGCTGCATTATTGGCACCAGAAATTGTTTTCTCTCTGTCTGATACTCACTTGAACTGCAGCAGAGCTCCCCAGAGACTCCAGATTGTTACCAAGGCCTCATAACATATTGGCAGTTGATGTGGTGGTGTTCATGTACACTTGCCACTCACAAAGGAGCCTCCCCCTCCCTTCACACTCACAGGAAAAAGAAAATGCTCCGACTGGAATTTCAGTCAAGTTCAATGAGTTCACCGACTCGGATGTAGGAGCTACTCTGCATCATTTTGTGTGGCCTCCTTGAACTCAGTACAGGTGCATATATTGTCTGCACTTGTGGTTCTGTACCAGTGCACTAATAAACTGATCATTTGCATTTTTTTTTCCCCAAAATCTCATTCCTTTTTTTAAATAAATGCCTCTTCATTCATCTTGCATTCTGTGCTCAAGCTGTTCCCAGGTAAGTATTTCACAATTCAATGGGAAAAGCAGAGCTTTTGTTGATCAGTGCACTCACAATCTGTCACTAGAAGAGAAGGCAGATTTAGATGCACCACAGAAAGCCTTCACTTGCTATAGGACAATCTTAGCCTAAGTTTTTATGCAAGCACACCAGTGGTATACAGGTCAGTGAGAACTGGTAGGCAAATAACCCACAACTAATGCATCAGTTCATCAACAGAACTTAGGCACCTAAATCCCTATTAGTATTAAAAACACTGCTGAAATTGAAGAATACACTACATTTTGCATTGCCTTAAAAAAACCCAAACCAAACCATAAACCTAGTATGTTGTCAAGCACTGGCGGTCCTTCAGTTTATGAAAGACAATGCAATTAAATGCAGCTTCACATCATCGGAAATGATTCATGCATCCTCTGACTCGGAGGGAAACTGAGCCTTCCATGAATGGAGGTTTCTGTCAGAACCACTTTCCCGAGATGTAATGTTCAGAAGGATGTGGGGCAGCAGGACAGGTGGGTCAGCTTTAGCTCCACTCCCTTTGGTGCATTACGACCATCACAGAGGCTGGAGCATGAGCCACCTTTGACTTATTATCAAGTGCAATAACAAAACAAACCAAAGACAGGCAGTAAATTATCTTCTGTTATTTTCTACTGTCTCTACCCTCCTCGGTAGAGAATACACATACTTGGACATTCCAGGTGTAAAACAGAATGAATGCTGCAATTTGCAACTGCGTCCAGCAATTTTTTTTAAGACCAAGGTCTCTGCCCTATGACACATGAGCAACATTGCCCACCAGAACCTTTGAGACTATTTGCAGTTATGGGAAAGCAAAAAATTAAGACTCAGGCTGACAGGAAGAAAAGATTTGCTCACTGTTCACAACTTCACCACCTTCATCCACCTTTTGACCAAGAGAGCCAAGGGACTGCTACTCAAAACATTTCCAGGAGCTGAGGCACAACACCACACAGAAGCTGACTGTGGTTTCTGTGCCTGCAGTATGCCTCAGTCCTTACAAGCCATAAACCACTAATGTCAGCATCCCACAGACCACCAGACTGGAAATTTGCCTGCAGTACTGCTCTTAGTACCATACTGCCTAGCATCAACCAGTGTCACAAACTGATAAAACTGCAAAGCAAAACATGACCCTAAGGGATTGCCACACCACTTAGATGACAGTGCTATGAAGCTTGAGCTTCCACTACTGTTATCTTGCTGTGGTGTTCCCTCATCTCACAAGACCACCTTTTAAAAATCTGGGCAATCAAGGGACTTACAAGAGTTTAAACGCTCCTACTCTGCTCTCTTCCAAAAGAGAAACCCTGAGAAATCTATGCCCCCCTTGTCCCAAAGACAAATCAGCTTACACAAATGAACTTGTCTATCTGCCTCCGGCCTGGCCATAACAGAAGGCCTATGCTACAGCCCCATGCCCTCTCACAGGATATTACCTTACTGTGCCAAACATTTTGTCAATAAAATTAAGTCATAAACGTCAAATATTGACACTAGCCCTGCTCAAGGTGTCAGGGAACCTCCTAGCTGTGAATAACAACATTTGTAGGCACCAACACCCAAGACTGCAACAGGATGGTTTGTTTTAGCAAGATGAGCAACTAATTACAGCAAGTGGCTCTAATGTCAGGTCTGGCAATGACTGGCTGCCTTGACAGTGACAATGCTGTGTCTTTCTGCTGTCTGTTGCAAAGACATACACCTACCTACTCTTTACCAGAGCCACTGGAGAACTGGCTACTTGCATGCAAGCCACTGTTTGAACTCCTACCACAAGAGAAGCAAGCATGAGATGGAAAAAGGTATATTGGAGCTCAGGGTGGTAGAAGGGACAGGAATGAAGATAAGAGAAGGAGGCTGTATATTGTCAGATGGTTTGGTTTGTCTCAGTGGAAGACATCCAAGCATCCACTTTGGGATTTGGTTGTTTTGTTTTTTTATTTTCCAGTGTCACTAGGACATAGTTTCCCAGCGACTGACAGCATTAAAAAAAAAAAAAAATTATAAGGTTTCAGTCTATGAAAAGGAAGTAATCATTTGCCACAGACCTTTTGCTGGATATTATCTCATGAGTCATGACCCATATCAAGAGAGCAGCCATTTAAGCCTGACTTGAAAAAGCCAGTGGTTGATAATGCTCCCCATATATTCCTATTCCTGCAGGTAACAAGTGATATTTAGCTGAGAAGGTCTGCATACCTTGGCTTGTTGGCCCTTTTAACTCAAGCAACTGCCTGAGAGTGAATGACAGACTAGAGAGATTGTGTTGAAAACAACCAGAAAGAAAAATCAAATAAAAAATATCTGTGTAGGTTGTTTTATTGTAGAAGTGAATGACAGCATTAGGATTTAGACCTCCTAGTTTAACACATCCTGCCTTCCCTAGTTTAATAACTATATACACAACTAAAAGACAGCGTATAAAAACACGTAGCGATTTAGTGGATCAGGGTTGCTGTATTTGGATTATCAGGGCATTTAGGGGTTGGGGGGGGGGGGGAAAGAAAGAGACCACACAGGGAGACAGCGCAAAGAGCCTCTCCGCAACCATCTGCCACAACATCACGTGGCTCTGTAAACTGACAGACACTCCTTTAGCAGGGCCCAGGCACGTCAGATGAATCAATCAATCAAAAAAATTCTTATGAAACTTAATCACGGAGGGTCGTGTTAGGGAGTGGGGAACAGATTAAATTACCACGGTATTAGATACGGGAAATGATTTCTGTCAAAACCATCTTTACTGCAATTATAATATGTTAATTATGTATTTCATTAAGTAAGTGGATTAGAGTCTGCACAGATGAAATCACGCTGAAGGCTTTGAATCATTTGCTGAGCAGTGTGGGAGGACTGGTGTGAATGGAAGTCAGTTAATTTTGAAAACTTTCACATGCTAAACATGTCGTGTCCCCCCCACACACACAACTGCAGGAAATAAATGTCTCCCAGATTGCTGTGTAAAACATCCAAAGACCACATTCATTTTAGTGATGTAATCAGATCATGCCTGATGTGGTCCAGGAGCTTGTCAAAGATGCCATAAATGTGTTTGTGTATAACGAAGCTACACTGTCTCTGAATGTCCTAGCCATAGAAGGAAGATAACTTGGACAGGATAACAGCTTCCTTTTAGTCTGTGCTCCAGAACGCAGCACTACCCAGCACAGAAGGAAAACAAAAACCCACCTTATTTTAGGTATTGCATAGCTATGTATGCAGCTGTCAGCCATAGGTTGAGTGCAACATTCATTATGTAAATGCATTAAAGCAGCACAGCTCTGCAGTATCCTGCATCTTTTGTGCTCCTGCTTATTTCTCATTTGATGACCAAAAGGCCCTGGATTCACAGAAAAGAGCTAGTTAGCGATACATGAACAGTCGCCCTGCTAAGCCAGTAGTTTGCCACATGTTTCTGTGTACCTGAAGGGAGTCACACTTGTCAAAATGCTCAGAAAGTGTAAGTCAGGACAAGCACTGTTGTCACTAAAACCAACCTGGTTTACACCGTGAGAGGATGTGGCCCAACACTAGTCCTGACATTTTTCAGAACAGGTTGATATACATAGATGCAGCCAGAAACCACAGCACAAGTTATGTGCAAACCTGAAATGACCATTTTCTTAGTTTGAATTATCTGTGAAAGAAGGAGAGGGTGCATTTCTGTTTCAGCAGTTAGATGTTCCCCGTGCATTTAATGCTGAGCTCTTGGCAGAGAAAAGAACATGAAATAAGGGAAGATCATGGTAACTATTGTTCTCCCCACACCACAATAAATTAAATGCCTCATTTTAAAGGTTTATCTCAGAAAGGCAAATTAATGAATAAATAAAAATAAACGTGTCAAGCTCTAATTAACAACAAGAATTGGGCATCTTGTCACGGAATTGTAGTTTTAACAGTAGGTAACCTTCCATTCAGGAGAGACTACCTCACATATTAAAAATAAAAGGACATTCAGTGTCACAAAGGAATAAATCTCCCAGCTCTTGCATATCCCTCTCTTCTCCGGAACAGCTTCTAGGGGAGGAGAGTCATTTGAAATATATGTGAAAAAATAACAGCAAAATAATTAATTTTAAAAAGGAGAATATATACAATATACATAAATTTGCCTCATCTCAATTATTTAGTTATCAGCAATAATCACAAGGGATTTAAAAGGAGGAAAGAATCTGAGACAGCATAACACCCTGCATGGAGTGAACGTTGGTGTAAATGACTGGAAAAGGTTGGCTGATTTGATGAAAACCCAATCAGACTCTCTAGGGAGATATTACTTTCCTCATTATTCCACTGATTGGCCTTATTTCATCTGAAGAATGCGGCACATTCTTTACAGTGCTGGCAAGCCTCTTTAACAATATCCAAGGAAAAAACCCTATCACCTCTGTAATCGAAACAACAAGGAAATTAACCAGAGTCACTTTCCTCAGGGAACTGTTAGAGAGCCCCCAAAAATTTTTCTGATGCATTGGCACAGCAAAGCTGTGAAGCAAAAGGGGTGGGATTTTGTCAGATTTGGCACACAGCAAAAGCCTTTCAGTAAATTTGCTAAAAGCAACTAGGACAGCAGGCTCAACCCATAACTCCACCCTCTGCACTGGGGGAAAAAAAGAAACACAAACCAACACTCGAGTTGTTTGCTTGTAGCAACCTAATCTTAACCAACAGTGCCGGCCAGAGTCTAGGGAGTTCGTTCTTGTGATACAAAATTTGTTATGCCCACATCACTGTGCAGGGCTTTAGAATAAAGCAGCAATTTCAAGTACAAAACACACTTGTGAAATTCAGTCTGAGAACTGTGTTATCAATGGCCTGAAGCTTGCAATAACTGTTAATTAAGTGTATTTTTCATTATTCTTTAGCAAAGAAGCAAGATTTAATGATGTACGTTAACAATAGATGATAGAGTAGTGACAATAATAGTTAAATTATTCACACAAAAGTAAAAGTTAACTTCATAACTTTTTTTTTTTGTAAGAACAAGTTCATTTAAAATATTTTGAACAGTGCATACAATTACCACACACGGTAGCTTGCCACACTGTTTTTGTGGATACAAGTCAATTTGCTACAGAAATCAGTCCTCTGGAAGTATATGCAGGGAAGGAATTCTCAGCCTTCTTTATGGTTTTGTTTTTTTTTCTTTTTTCTCTTGAGTAGAACAGAATTTACTAGCAACAGATACCAGTGGGCCCATTTGGTTAAAAACTGGAGTCCTCAAACAATGGACCTCAAAATTGCCTAAGCTATTTCCAAACCTTCCACAAAGGCCTTTTTTGAATTACAGGAAATACTGTGGGAAGAGAATAAAAATACAGCTAGCTTATGATGAGCTAGAAAATGATGCTCAGAACCCACTTGAACACCAACTTCTGAACATACTTGAATGTCTTGAGGTCATCACTATCCTGAACTAAATCTAGATTACATGCAGTCAAGAGCCTTTGGTGAGGAAGATGCTTGTGATGTTTTTAATAGAACAATCAAAATGCATGCAAATTTGACTCAAAGATTGTGAATACCCAAGAAAATCATAACCATAATGCATTTAAATATAAAATTATTCAAAATAACCACCTATTACATAAGCAATAATGAAATGACAATTCAGTCTATTCAGTCAGTTCACATGTTTCAGTGCTGTAATGTATACATTTTGCATTCATTTCACTGGACAAGCCTCAGTACCTGATAGTCAGCAATTTTAGACTACATTTTCTGGCTGGGAATGTAAAGATATTCCTCAGTTATTCCTCGGAGCTCTCAAAAATGTCTGTCACACAGAGAATTTGAACTCAGTAATAGCATGCCATATCTATGTTCAGCTGACTCTTTGATTTACTGTTTTCTCCAATCCCTTGCCTGAAAACCTACAAGGATAATGTGATGGTAGCCTGATCCATTGTCCCTATCAGGTTGTTTCCTCTCTTTCTCTCTGTTAAGATAATGTTTTAAAAGACAGATTCAAGAACAATTAAAGATTTCATAGTGTCCTGCACCAGGAAGAACTATGAGGGTCTCTATTTTCAAAGAAATGTTCCTTCCTTCAAATAAAAAATAAGAAAGAAAGAAAAAACAAATTAAGGCAGATGCATACACTTACACCCATAAAATAGCAGCTGAGGTAGTGGAAAGATTATGATTATTCCCCTTTGAAAGAACTTCTCAGTTTACAGGAGTTTTGTTTCTAAAGAAGGCCAACTGAAAATGAGCTCATTGACTTCAGCACGCATAATTGACACCCACATTTCAGACTCCCACATCTGAGAGTGCTCTTGGGAAGTTCCATTGAGTTTTGAGTGCTTGCAGAGTAACAATGGAATTGTGGGAGACATTACATGCCTGCCTCTGAACAGACTTAACTGTAATTACCCTTTTTCTCCTGCTGGATTAGCATTGCTATGAAAGCTGGTATATTTGGGTTTTTTGCATACACAAAATCCTTCATTTTGTCAAGCTTATCCGAATTACACAATTCAGTATTCCCTGTTCTTAGAATGAATGCTCTAGTATAATAGAACCGAAAAATGTCTACCTCAGGATATTCTTGTCCATCACTGCAGTGGAAGCAAGGAGAGACATCCTGACCTTCAGATCTGTGTTTAGGTGGTGTCCATGTTCTGGAGCCAAACATCTGGGTTTTTATACTAGAAACATTGCTGCTTTTAGCAATATCAAACTAGTGCCTTGTGACTGCCTATAAAATTCTAAGAATAAGGCAAAATTCCCCATCTTGCAAGCGATGCTTATTGGGAGCTGCTGAAACTGGAACAATAGCTTAAAACATGAGCTAAATAAACTAAAAGATTGCCATGCTATCAAGCAGAATTTCTTTCCCTCTCTGACTCTCGGAGAAAAGAAATTTGGAGGAAAAATCTCAGGATGAGTGGGAGTGGAACACATGAGGAAATAGATTAATTACCACTGTGTACACTTTAAAGAGAAGACTCCAACAGCTTGGCGGTTTTGTGCAAGTACTGTGGAGTCTGCAACATGCATACTCCACTTGCATGACTCTATGGTTCATCTTAAAACACTGAAACATCTGTTCTTGGATTCTAAAGGTTGACCACTTGACAGACAGCTTCTGCAGCAAGCTTTGAAGGTAACAACCATCCCTGCATTGCTCCAATAATGATTTTTGTTCTTACAATAACAGAATTGGTAGAGGTTTAGAGGCTTGACTGCTTCCTTGTAGATAGGTCTATATATGATATTTTGCAAGCCCAAATCAGGTGTCGGATACTTCTTGCCTAGAGGTTGTGAGGAGGAGGAAGGCAGGGCAGTGATCCTGAACAAAGTACCTTAACTTGAACTCAACAGTGCTTCCATTCACGCTGTTCTTAGCTCATAATTCAGACCTTCCTCACAGCTGCCTAGAGAAAGACTACATACACCTCCCCAAAGACATGTAACTAACCACTAATGTATTTATCAAAAGAAAGATGCTCTTATTTGGGGGAGAAACAGATGTGAAAATGCATTCCCAGACACTACAAATGAGTAGACTTTCAAGACCACACCTTAAGCTACACGAAGAATTTATCCGAACAAAATTACCCACTGTCTTTGACGAATCCAGAGTACTATGTATCACTTATTTATTGTACTTTTCACTAAAGAATGCTGATTTTGTAATGATTGAAGATTATAATACCTGAGTACATCTCACATGACAGAGCTTATATCCTATTCACAAAATCTTTCAATAAGGCAATCTTCATATCTCTCTTGATCAAGAAATTAAAACTGAGATAGGAGATCACAGGGTGTTTCAACAGTAGAGAAATCAGACAACTACATAAACAGATTTAGCAAATACAACAGATGAACTGGCTGCACAAAAGTCTTATTCAATTCAACTTCATCCTAGTTTCTGAATTTTAAATTAGAATAAACCAAAATATGTCAAATGAGAATAACCTCTGATATTCCTCCCTATATAATTTATTTTAAATTTCTATGTAAAATTCATTAAAATCATCAGCTTAAGCAGAAATTCAACCTGCAGCATATAAAGATGTACATCTGATGTACATGTTTTCTGTTTAATTCAGGTATGGTGATTTGCTACAGTACTAGACTTAAAATTTCATTAAGGGTTAAAGAGAAATAGTATTAAAAAAAAAAATCTTGCTCTTCTTTTGGAAAGAAATAGGAGAAAAAGTAACTTGCTTTCAAGCCTTGTGGAGTCATTTATCTTCTTGCAGAATGCAATCTGACTCACCTTCTAATCCTCTCCAGTTCTCGTTTATCCCAATAAACAGATATTGCCTCTTGTGTGTCCTGACTTGGGTTGCTTAACTCAAAATGGGTGTGGTACTTCAAGAAAGCTCTCTCAGATCTGTTTCGGGTGAGCTAAAGTACTCTGGGACTTGTTAGGCAAAATATAAAGAGGAAAAAAACACCCCTTGCAATGTGTGTTGTCCAGTGTCCAGAAGTGGAAACAGAGCTAAATTAACCCATACCCATCCAGAGGTCGATTCCTGGAGGTTGTGTGAGCACTGCTCTTGTTAACCACCACCACCAATAAAAAATTCAAAACTACATTTTTTCTGTTCTTTCCTAAGTGGTCTTAGAAGGTAAACAAAGAGACAAAGCCAACAGTTTTATTAGTATTTGGCCAGTAAAGCAGCCAATTTTAATTTTAGTGTACTGATAAAATGGTTGAACAGCTTCAAAAGCTATGGAAATACCAACCAGCAGTCGAATTCTGAGTTGTGACTTCAGACTAAACCCAACTCTCTCATCAAATCACTTAAGGGTTGTCTAGTTTCCTTTGTAGCCTGGGAAAAATCACAGGTCTTGATCAATTGCTGTGGAAAACGATAAATCAGACTGCGGTCACTGAAAGTTAGGCTCAGGTTCACCATATGGTTTGTAAACCTGGGGAATCACTGACACATTTGGAGTTTCTGATGAAACCTGAAGCATTAGCTGGTTTCACATGGTTTCAGTTTCCCTTGCAAACGTTTCAAACTCCCCATTCTCTTAAAGCATAAATTCTTTCATTCATTCTAGAATGTGTTAGGAGATCACAAAGGAAACGTAAGATTAAAAAGGAGTAAAAAGTAAAAACATACGGATTTCACAACTGTGTATACAACCAGCTTAATGACCCGGACAAATGCACTTAATTAAGCATTTGTGTGCACAATTACCCAGTTTGTGAATAAAGCCTTTACAATTGCATGTACTAACTGGATGTCAAATGTGCCTCCATTGTACATACCCCATCGTAAAACTGACCTTACTGAAATGTGGCCTTCAACTTAATCAATTGTTTTATCTATTTCAAGGCATGTATAAAATGTCAGATATATTCAGCACATCAGCTCAGTGTAAAACTCAACAGCCAGCCTGGGAGGTTAGACTTTTTTCCTCTGCAAGACTGTCAGTGCAACTAGCCCTGGGTATTTGCAAGCTGAGAGGCTTTCTTTTTTTTTTTTTTATAGTCAAGTACAGGAACTGTTTTAAAGAAATAAGTGCATACTTCTTCCATTTTGGTGAGAAATAGTTAATGTTCCATAGTCTTTGATTTATTTATTAAAAGTATTTTAGCAGGAAACACAACAGAGACAGGCCTTCTCATTTACAGTGAGACCCCAGAGAGCAGTAAATTTACATACACAAAGGACTAGCATCAACCCCTGAACCTTTAATGTTTATTTTGATAGCCCACCCTGCTGGTAAGGCCTTTTGTTAAGAAGCCAGGTACAACAAGGCAAGGATCCAAACAAACAACACTGGTAGCTTTGTTGACCAGGTCATATGATGTCCTGCCCTTGAACAGTACCCCTTGTCTTTTACCCTTTGCCCCTAGAAAATGAAGTTAGTTCGAGTCCCTGTGGCAGATTTAGCATTTCCTTTCAGTGTCTGCCAATCTATCAAAATTCAGCTACCGCTGTGAACCCATCAACTCGGTGCAAAAAAGAACAAGGCTTACCACGGACCCCCTTCAAAGTAGCAATCATTTATCCCTTCCTGAACTTTAGCTGACCTTTGTAAGCACGCTAGAAGTTGAAGCATGTAGCACCTTGTCATGTACGATCCGGGCTGTGGGTTTTTACTCTCTCCCCACTCAGCCCCAAACCAAAGCTTTTATTTTGTTTCATTAATAGAAGCGTTGCATTTAGGAATAACCACTTGAAGGAAAATAAAGTCTTCAACGTGAGGATACAATTGCTTTGGCAGCATGCAAAAGAATAGAAACAAATATAAATATTCTGCATTTACTGAGCCAGTTAGCATCACTTTGTAGAGGAAATAAACAAAACAAGTGGATTCCATTCACAAAGATTTATCGGAGGGAGGAGGGGCAATATTGTTCACAGAACACAATGATGCATTTATATACAAATAATTGCAAAGCAAAATGAATCATACAGAACACTCAGCTCCAAAACTGAGAATACCACATAACTACAATATATTGGCTAAATATTGCAGTAGGTTTATTTTTCAAAGCAGGAGGAAAATCTAGATTGCGGAAAGGGTTATGCACAGTGTAACTCCCTCTGTAAATTTAAACTGACCTAAGGGACATAATTACATACATCTCATCATGAGACAATATACTTTTTATTTGTTTGAATTTTATTTGTATTGGTGAAACTGACCTGAAACTGACACAAGTTTATTAGAAAAAGGACTCTCAAAAACAGAGTGGGCTGGTCTTCTTACTTAAGATGGATGTGCCAACTTCTAGTATGATTAGAGAAATGGATAACTCACTAACATCTGTGCAAACTACAATAAAAAGGGATTTAGTGTTACCCCAAGGAAGGTAAAAGAGGCTGTCTGTCCATTAAACGCTTTATTACAGTGCCAGCAGCTTTTTTCTAACTCAGTTATTCCTGCACAGAGCTCAGCACTGTGACTGCCTGTCATCCTTACCAGACAGTGCTTGGGGCTCCGTAGTTTTTTTGTGCAAGGTAGATGACAATCAAATGACTCATTGAGCAGGGAAAGCGCCTGACCCCTAGTGAAGGATTAACTACGGAAAGTGAGTGTGATCATGTCACACCATTACTTAGAATTTTCACAGTCAATTTCTGAAAATATGAGATAACTCCTTAAAGAGACAGCTCTTTCAGGAAGCGCTATGAGCCAGCAGAAACTCCCTTCCAGTACAAAGGCAGACAGTGCCATCACAGAGACATCTGCTTAGCTGCTCGGTGTAAACCAAACACTATCCTTCTCATGATAGTAGAGAAGGTTAAGAGCAAGCAAGACAGAAATCAAATGGCTTAGACGATTCAGGTGGTCAAGGCAGAAAGCAAAGCAATACAAGAGAAGACTATTAAATCCTATGTAGTGGCACAGTCTCCATCTATGTTAATACAAGGACTTGTAAAATACAAACATTAACAACTCTGTGCAAATGTAGGTGGGGATTTCATGTGATGCCTTTTTTACATTAAGAGATTAAAACTCTCAGCTTACGACATGAATGCAAATGTCCAGCAGCTGCCCAACAAGTCCACTGAAAAACAACAAACATTTTACTACACTTGGAACCACATGAAAACTGCCACGTATGGGAACTCCTGTTCCTCCATGGCACAGCTGTACTACTGTGAGGAAATCTGAGGAGAAAACACACAGAAATGCTGTTGGGTTCACCAGCAGCATTAAGCCCCACCTTGTCATCTCTGTGCACCTATTATCACTTTCTCACACTAAAACCCCCTCATGGTATAAGAAAAGAGGCTTGACCCATTAATCAGTGAATGAAGGGCCCATTTGCTGTGTTTTTACATAACACATCTTTTTCCTAAATGCAAGATTCATCAAGTTCCCACCAAAAAAATAATAAAAAAAAATTTCAACCTAAGAATCTCAAAGCTTGGGCGTGCCAAAATGAGTTAACATCTGCTGCCTGAATCTAATTGAAATGATTCATTATAAAATTTACAGATCAGCTTAATGATTTTGTATTTCTTTCTCCGAATCACCTTGTTCATTATCTCACCTTAGGTAAGCTAAATTCAGCAGAGCTGTAGTTGTTCTCACCACCTGGATTTTGCATACAACCCTACCTAAGAAAAAGGAGGCTGATTTTGCCTTTAAGATTGTGTTTGTGATTTCTTTCTTTTTTTTTTTT
>VWZI01002903.1:113137-131389 GCA_013396835.1 Psilopogon haemacephalus | reverse complement strand
TTTTTTTTTTAAAGCTACTCCTTCAGAAAAAAAGCTCCATTATGATCAAGCAGAGACCCATTAGGGGCACCTTGGAAATTTGGACCCTTTTACTAGAATTGGAGCTTAAATAACAGTTTAATCTATGGCAGTTTTCTGGCTGATGGCATTTTTGCACTCAGGTAAGGTCATCTCAATATATATCTGTTTAGAGAAAACCAAACCAAGAATCTTTTTATGCTTTTTTTTTTTTTTTCTTATATATTTTCAGGTACCCCACTATTCATCTGCTAAAGCATCAAGTCACACACGGAATCTGTGCGTATTTGATTCCACACTGTTGTGTTTTTTAAAAGGAAGATCCTTTATGTGTGTTAAAAAGAAAGCAGGGAAAGAAAGGGGGAAAAAAAAAAAAAAAGAACAAGCATGTGAATAATTAGATCAGAGATAGATGCCACCTTTTCTCAGTGTTGAAACTGTGAGGGGAAAAAAGTGCTACCATATAATTGACATAATTGATCTATTTTTTTCCCTCTTTTGCTGCAGTAATTTTTTATGCATGCCATTGTTGCTGTTATTATCCAAGATGTGATCTTGTGTGGTTGATAATACTGACTAGATATGAATACTGGTAAGTACCAGCCAATCACAAATCTATAGTGTCTATTTCTGCATCACCAGGTGCTATCTCATGGGAAATATCCTCTTTTTTGGCAGGCACACAGCGCTCTGCATTATCTGTCATTTTCATTAGATTCAAGCTACAGCTGAGCCAAAAAGACTTAGTTCTGGCATATGTGCTCGAAATGGCCAAGATGAGATTGTCCAAATTCACCCTTTCAGGATTGTATTAGAAAACAACTGGAGCTAAAGCTAAAAATTAGAGCTAGTAAGTATGTGAATTACATTTGG
This sequence comes from Psilopogon haemacephalus, assembly GCA_013396835.1. Classification (NCBI taxonomy): domain Eukaryota; kingdom Metazoa; phylum Chordata; class Aves; order Piciformes; family Megalaimidae; genus Psilopogon; species Psilopogon haemacephalus. Next base: position 130,498 of record VWZI01002903.1, on the reverse strand, counting down.
GAAACTGCAGACACCATGAGCTCAAAAGATTTCCAGCTTATCACAGTCATCACCTCCAAAAGCTCCAAGGAGCCTAAGTCAGCAATTTCTATGTTTTTCAACACTTCTTTTGTACAGACTAAATGTGATGATGTCAACAAAGAAGAACAAGGACATCACAAGAAGACAAAATCCTTCTGTTTTCCAGTGGCTCAGAAAACTACAGCAAGAAGCCACTGATTACATGCAAATGCCATACTTAATAGGTCAATGTTATTATATTCTGAGTCAGCACTAATATATTAGTTGGGACTGTTGTTTATTAATAATTCTGTAGCTAAACTATATGAAATGGGACCACGAGCCTTTCTTCAATTACAATAAAATAGTAATACTGTATCCTCCATCTAATGAGGACAGGCTTAATTGGGATGGTTGCTTTATTAAGATACCTCCCAGGAAACTAATTTGGTATAATGTTAGTGAATAGCTGTGACTGCTGTTTAATTGGGATGGTACTAACAAAAACTCTGCTTAATGGGGATACATTTGGTCAGTACCAAGGGGTTAAGTGATACTTAACTTGGTGTTAAATGGGTGTGAAATTCCGAGATTTGTTCTTTTAATGAAGACATAGCTAACTAGGGGTCAGGCAAGTAAAACAGGTAGGAAAATGGAATTCCACAGCTATCATTTTTGTCCTCTTATTTCATTGCAAGAACTTCAAACTTGATGAGTGACATCTTAGCAACATTCATTCAGTTCCTTGTGTATCATCTTTTTTTATCCATTTGCTGTTAAAATTTAGTAGCATCTGACTTTTAACCTGGTAGGTTTCCACTGAAAGAAGATTTCACATGACTGATTTCATACGATTTCATCTTGCGTTTGGGTGGTCACTTAGCCAAGGGCTATGAAGAAGCCTTTACTCCACTTAAATCACTTTTAATTTAATGAACAGAAGCACGAGTCTTTTGTTACTCCTAAGCCAAAGGCTGAAACTAGCAGACATGCTCAAAATGAAAATCAAAAGCCATGCCTGTTCTGGAAGTCATCCATATGCATGAGAAAGTGTATCTATAGCAAAGTTCAATCTCCTGTAACAAGTAAATAGCTTACATAGACCTTCCTTCTACACGTAAGCCTTAAGGAACATGTGAAAGTAGAAACAGTAACTTGATCTCAGCGACCAGCATGCATATAGGAAGATACCAATAGCAGTACACCTACCAGCAGTTGTGGTACATATTAGCTAATAAATGTTTTATGTTAAGAAGTTTTGGACTATGGAATGTAAATCCTTAATTATGAGCTCTACACCACATCTAAAACATTTATCAACCAATATTGAACAGCAAACATCTGTAAAAATCAATCTCTTTTTGTGGCTTATTTGCAAACCTAAGAAGAACTAAAATGTGCATAATAAGCACAAAAATGATCAGAAGATTTGCAGGACTTGCATAAAAAGATAAAAGGATATCCCATTATGGTACTTATGCATATCTCTGACTACAAGAAGTAGTCAAGGTTTATTGGTGACAGGAAACATACCTGTTGGCATTTAATAAAAATATTTACAAGAAATCAAGTTAAAGTCCAAAATGGATCTTTGGAGATTGTTAAAATTTAATGTTGCTTTGACTACTGTTTACTCCTACCAAGTATTAAATTACACTGTCTTGATTGCTCTTGTTGAACCTTCACTCTGTTTAGACTGCTGAAGGGTGGGGATAGGGGTGTGTGGAAATCACATAATGTTTGCTTAGGGGCAAAAACCATCAAAATTTATGACCTTTAAAGCCCCTAAAGTTCAAATCAAGGCCTTCACTATACTACTTGCTAAAGGAGAAAAAAAATACAGAAACTGCCTTGGATTTTGATTTAACTTATTGGCATGTTAATGGAAACAAGATGAAGAATCAGAAAACACCTGAGTGAAAGAGCATACAAATAAACTTTCAAGCTGTCTTTCAGAAAGCAAGTCTAAAGTTATTAAATATGCAAATTGCCTTATTAGATGAGTGATGTCTTTTTAAGCAGTTTAATTACATTGAAGTCTTTCAATAGAGAAATTTAGTAGTTCTGCACAGAAAGAAGTGTCTTTTCTAAAAGGGACTCAGGTGTGACATCTGAAAACTGGAAAAACATTCACAAGTTGAGAAACTACTCATTTACTAGCTGTTACAATGGTGCAATGAATTGACATCTTCACCAGGCTGGAGTGACACCGTTCTGTCAAAGCATTGCTGCTCTATGTTGCGTTTGACCTTTTTGCCATGCCACAGATCTGCCGTTCTTGTAAGCAGTACATTTAAAAAGACTTTTGTTGGTGAAACATAGCTTTTGAAAGGAGCCAGAGATTCTGCTGAGAAAAAAAAATCCTAACCCCTCCTGAGAAGTATAATAGAGGCAGTTTTTTCAATATTTCTGTTACAACTTCCTTGATATAGTCATTTGTATTTTACATTTCACTGCAGTATGGGGAACCGAAGTTTGACCAGGAAAATCATCATATGGTATTACATCTCAGCATCAAGCACTGAGGCTTCTCTAGAACTTAGGGATTAAAATTTGAAATGTATGCCTAGGTCTTCTCCCTGATTTGTTGTAGAAAGTTTTGAAATTGAGGGTCCCAGATCGACCTTGTATTTGGCAATGGTGCACAACACAATAATGAAGGACACAAAATTCTTCAGCAGGTCAGATCAGACGATGCACAGGCTAATGATGATTCCTAGCTATGAGTTAATCTAATGCTTATGCCATACAACAACCAAAGGATTAATGGTCAGATGACCATCAGGACTAATGCTCAGCTAGCTCAGCAAACGTCACTGGTTGTAGTCCAAATGTGGCTTTGAGGGCACAAGGAAGATAATGGACCATACTTTGAGAAATCAATCTGTATTTTTCCTGTGGGGACAAACGAGCTTTATGCTGCAGCAAATCTGGAATACTAATGGAGGCTCAGAAAGGCCCTGGAAGAGGTAAAATACTGCCTTGATTTTGAATGAGAGACAATATGATTCGTAATTGGCCTGGGTCTTTGAAATTTGCTCATGGTCATTGTCTGCTAAATACTTTTTTCCTAGCTTTGTTAGCCAGGATTCTCAGTGTCCTATGATCTGTGGCTGATGAAGGTAGTTAAGGGAAAACGTTAAAACGGCAATTTGAGTCTGAACAATTCCTGCAAAAATTAACAAAATACTGGAACGTTATGGAGGAAGATCTTTGCAAACTTCCCACATTAAACTGGAGACATTAGCTACACCACAAATTTGAAAAAGCTTTAGTTGCACCATACAGTCTTTAGGGTATCATACTTTTGTAACAAACATACCTCATTTTTTAAATCAAGCATACAAAATGAAACTACATATAAAGTCAGAATAAACAGACAATTTCTTTAAAGCTTATATTTCGTGCCAGCTAAATATCAGGCATGGGATATGACTGGGGTTTGCACAGTATGAGAGAATCAGTTAAACTTCCCTTTTTTAATTTTTTTTTTCTCCTGGTTTTCAGTAGTGTATGTAATCCCTGGAAAACATAGCAAGAGCTAAAGCACTCTGTAGACCTATGTACTTGTCTCTGCTTTGAAACAAAACAAATTCTCAGTTCTCTTTGGGTTAAGGGTTGGTGGTCTCATTTGAGTCCACAGTGGACAGTGATCTGCATGACATGGCTGGTATGCCTTTTGGCACAATTCAATGTGATTGACAGTATTTGCTCAGGAGAGGCCCAAGGCTGGATGATGAAGTAACTTCCATTATAGAATACAGACAAGGTCAGCTTCATGCAGAGAGTAGCAACAAGAAGTCCTGGTCCCCAAAGCTTTTGTCCTCCTGGATGTACGCTTTTGTATTTCGCTGATACGCTTTAATGAAAAAATGTTTTTCAGCTGTTAACTGCTATGTGCATGAAGGTTATCAAAACTGTGGGGAAAAAAATACACCTCATGTACAAGTCAAAAAACAACTGCACTTATCTACTGTGTCTAAAATAATCTGTCCTAGGTGTTTTTATAATACTTTAGATGGAAGGATTGATTTCAGGGCAGTTGTTTAGACTGTGTCTCTCAGGAAAGCTGCCCATAAAGCAGTAACAAAGAATAACAGTTGTATTTCAAGAGTTGTGTCCAGATTTTAGAGGCCCACCTGCAGAGAGTCTCAAAATCTGCAAGCTTGCCTACAGAAGTGGGATTGCTTTGGCCCTTCACCAGCTTCATCACCCTTCTCTGGACATGTTCTAGTACCTCAATATCTCTCCTGAATTGAGGGGACCAGAACTGGACACGTTACTCAAGGTGAGGCTGCACCAGTGCCGAGCACAGAAGAAGAATAACCTCCCATATCCTGCTGGCCACACTATTGCTGATACAGAATGAAGAGTTTGCTTCTACTGTTTTCAAAAACAAGACTTAACATACATGCAAAGATTGATATAAACCCATGCTCTGCTTAAAGAGCAACATAAGCCTGGGGGCTGCTCTTCCCCATCCCATGCCTTTTGCTATCTAGCCTGACTGGCTGGAACTTTTTGAACTATTAGTAAAGTCTATTTGCTCCTTGGTCAAATTCTGTTCCCAAGGTCACTAGGGAACATTGACAATATTCTGTACTGCGTATTTAGTAGTCCATCTAACTCCTTCCTTTCTTTTCCCCAGTAAAACCATCTCTCATTTGCATGCTGCCAGACAGTACAGATTGCAGGGGTGAAAATAAAACATACAGTAGATAATATATCAAATTTCTTTTACATCACAGACAACAAAAAAACCCAAACTACCAAACAAATACACTCCTAAGAAAGAATGCACCTTGCTGGAGGCTCATGATGCTGCTGACAGATTATTCCCATTATATATGTCTATTTACTTTGCTAATCAATTAAAACACTGAAGTTAACATATGCCATATTAAGTGGTGCATATGCTATGAAACAGTTTGTTAAAAAAAGAAAAAAGCAGAAATACTTCTTTGTGAACTTCTGTTCCCATTTGATGTTTTAAAACAGTCTTGAAAAATTACCATTTTCTAGCCCCAACACAAAAGCAATTCTCCCATCCTCTGCTGAAGCAGCTGAAGCTAAAGAAGAAGATCATAGGGGAGAACTGAAGTAAATTAAAATACCCCCTTCTTTGGCATGAGATTGGCCTTCAAGTCTTGCACAAAGGTCTTAGAAATGTTTAGGGTTGAGTGAAAGACAAACCAACTCAGAAATGAAGAGTCTTGTCTTTGGGTAATAAAATTTGTCTCAAAAAATCTCCTGATGACAGACTGATTTCTGCAGTTCCTATGTGAGACTATTGCCAGTAAGACTGGACATCTAAGGAGAGGGCCATCCCTGGGCTATAGTGCCCACAACACTAGTATACCTCTGGAGGGGGCATAATGGGTTGCAGTGACAGATGAAAACAAAGGATAAACAGAGGCTTGTCCCCATCTTGAAAAGAACTAGTAAAAAGAAGAAGAAAAAAAAAAAAANAAAAAAAAAAAAAAAAAAAAAAAAAAAAAAAGACAAGACATTGAAAACATTGGTTGTTGGGTTCCGATTTCCAGGACTTCTCAACTGGAATTGACAAGCAAACAGTGTTGAATGCACACTAACACTTGCCCAACAATCCCAAGAACCCGGAGAATGGGTGAACTTGCACAAAAACCTACCTTTCTTGGGTTTTTTTTCCTGCCTCATTTAAAATAGCCATACACCAATCCCACTATTTCTAGGACTGGATTTTTCACCATTACCTCTTCAGTAAACAACTGTGTGCTAGTCTTGGACTAGACTATGAGTACCAAAACCTAAAAAATTAAAACTGCATTTTAAAACTAGATGTTCTACTGTGGTTAAACAGTACTCCTGAAACGCCCCAGGCTTCATACATCATTCTGATGAGGACACGTCATATTCTGATACTGACATGTCAGGCTTAGGAGGTTTAGACAGGTACAGTTAAATCACATTGCAGCATTGAACTTCCACTTCTAAAATTTTTATCTTGCCTGTACAGAGAGTCAGGATGGCTGGCTTTACAAAGTTGACTGGAGGAGGAAGGGTGGCTTACTAGGTCAAAGCAAAATAAATGGAGGGGGTTGGGTTGAGAAGACATGTATTGCTTTCTATTCCCTGTATACACTTATGCATAACCAACAAAATGAGTATGTGGAGAAAAAGAAAGGCAGAAGTAGAATTAGCTGCTCTGCAGATACAGCTGCTCATCCCTTGCCAGCATACCCATTTCAATTTGGAGTTCCAGGCTGTCACAGACCACTAGGCTCACAGGCTGCTCCTTTCATTGGCAGAGACAGTTCCCTTGGCAGGATAAATCCAACTTCAAACCACCTATGCAGCACATAGCCATGCTGACCAGATCAAATTTGAAGTTTTAGTGCATGGCAGGCACCACCAGACTCAATTAAAGTAAGCTCCTAAGCTATATTTGCCCTGCCACCCTTTGGCAGCAAGAAAGTTCTCCCTCACAATTCTCCCCTGTCGAAAAGCAGCACAAAAAGCCTTTCAAAGGCCGCTGAATGCCAGGCAGGAGTAATCACTGAGGAGAGCTACAGGGTATTCACGAAGTACTATTAGCTTCAGCAGTAAACCAAGACACCCAGTGATAAAATCAGTCATTCTGCTGTAAGTAGTAAAGAAGAAGGTGTGTGATGCCTCTTCTTCCTTGCCTTCCTGAAGGACAAGCAAAGAAAGATATATTCCTACCCATAGTCCTCAAAATACCACTAGAAAGAGGAGCAAGCCAAGGCACTGACACCAGCATGGAGATGTTAGCTAAGGATACACCTGGAGAATGGTAGCAAGAACTACATATCAGCACCGGCCAGACAAGCTTTACTCCTACTATGCATCATATAATTTTGTGTTGATAGATTTTGCTCTAACCAGCAACAGCCCAGTGCAGTTAAAAACAGAATTGGGTGCTCTGGCCAAATCTGATGTCAGATATTCCTGTATCTTTGTTTTCCATCTCCAGTAGACTCCTTGTATTACAAAATCCACTGGAAATATCTCCTGGCAGCATAAGGTTTTGTAGTTATTAGGAAACAAGACATAATCTACTGTGTCAGAGGGAAGGACTAACAATACTAACAGCACTGGACTACTTTTTTAGTTTAAGCACTGAAAATTGCTTCAAGAACAAGTCCAAAGAACCTCAGATTAATTAAATCTGAGTTGAATCAAAGCAATGCAGCTTTTAAAGCACTTGAAACAGTCAAAGTTTCTTTCAATCTGCAAAAATTATGTATGTCTCATTCTTTAAAATAACTCTTAGAGAATAATGCCCAAGGTCTTCTCAAAATGAAGGAGTATCTGACTAACTTCACAATAAAAACATAGAACCACGGAATTGCAGAATCATAGAACTGTTGAGGTTGGAAGAAACCTCTGAGTTCATCAAGTCCAACCACTTGCCTAGAGCTCACAATCCCACCACTACTGCTAAGCTACTACCACTATACCACAGCCCTCTGCACCACATCCACATCTTTTTAAAAAAGATGTATAAAGCTCTTTTCTTAACCATAGCAATTTTCAACACTGGCACAAGTGAGAGCAGAATATAGACACTACTGTGTTTTGGAGGCCACACTAGAAGATGATGGGAACATGCATCCCGACCACACAGGTCAGCTGGTTCTTGTGATAGAAAAATCTCACCAGTCAAGAGCTCTCCAGCCCAAACTTTTATTAGTGGGAACTAACTCACTTTTTAGTTTAGATTCTTTCTAGGAAGACTTTTTAATTTATTTTTTTCTCCCCTCTTGAAAGGTTCCTCTGAACATGCATTCTTTACCTTGTCACAAAGATTTAGCAGTTAAGAAAAGTAAGTGTTTTAGAAGAGGATGGCTGAATCTGAGCCTTCTTCCTTGTGATTAACGTATTTCATACTTTGCTTTTCAGCTGTGGTTTGAAAAGCCACATATTATTAAACTCAACAGAAAATTTAAATACACAAATATATTTATGATAAGGGAATTTCTGACTTAGTTGTTTTCCTCTAGAGTAATGTTCTCCAAGTCAGGGATCAACAGATTATAATACAATTTCCCTGTTCTTTCAGGGCTGGTGTCAAAAGTTTTAGAAGCCAAAAGTCCTAGAGTCAAAGTCCTAGACTTTACCACTGGACTGTTTTCCATTAATTTAAAACACATTTGTCTCTTAAATCAAAATTTGAACTCTATATATTTCAGAAACAGGACATCTTCAAGGGTGGCAAGCTTCTTGGCTTAGGACTTCAGCAACTGTAATTCATCCAAGGTTTTCAGCTTTTACCAAAGGGTCATCTTGCTGAGACTCAACAATGTGCTAGTAAACCACAAAGGAGAGCAAAAAAATTCTTATAGCTTTTTGGTTTCTGGGGTTTTTTGGTTTTTTTTTTCCCCCTCTTTCTACAGTTTCAGTCAAAACATATTTCAGTCTCAGCACCCAATCTCCTTAAAGAATTTTTAAAGGCAATTTTGTGGTTCAAGCCTCAGCCTCTGGTTGTTTGATGGCAATCAGAGGTCAACTCATTTTGAACCACTTGATCATGTCATTTTACTTGACCATTTTTGCCTTAATTGCAGATCATATTGGCTGTAGCACAGTATTCTATAAATACTTGAACAATCTGTTCAATAGAGTGATAAAGCTAAGCAATTTAAAAAATAAGTTGAGCTATGTCACCTTCTTGTCAACTAAGCTACTAATTTAACTATATGTAGAACTTATATAATGAACTGCTATGCTGAGCACTAAGTAGAATTCCTAGTTATTCGCTTTCAGTGCTCATTAAGGTGAGAGATGACAGGACTGACCACGTGTTCTTCTGCAGCTGGGTATCACTAAGCTTATAACTAACCTGGCTAGAACAGAATTAAAAACACTTATCAGCATTTAAGGAATGAAGTATTTCAGCAGTAGGTTAGTCCTGCTTGTCCAAGACCTCATGTTTTACTGTTACTACTATGGATGATAGTAGAAATTTAATTATTACAACCATTTATGTATACAGTTGCTAAAATTTGTTTCCCACCTTCCCTCTCTGTCCAGACCATGATCTCTTTAAATCACCTTGCCGACCTCTTTTCACCCTCCTCCTTATATTGCAGGCTTTGGCAGCCATTTCCACCTCCTACACCATCTCCTCATCACAAAGGCTATTTCTGAAAGACTCAAGACTGTCTTCAGCTATTGCTTCGAGTCTGCCACTCTTCTCTGACAGCTTATGAGCAAGAAGGTTCTTTTTAAATGCTGAATTCCCCTTGGTGGTGCAAATGGACCACACGGAAGCACCTTGCATATCTGAATCTAAGATCCCTGGGTACTAGTTTGCAGGCAGCTGAAACAGCATTTCACTAGCTATTCAGCCCTCAGCCTCAAACACACCTTTCTTGTCTTAGCATCCCTTCCTGGAAACATCTGCTGTAGCAGGCAACTTCTGCAAACAGCCCTTTCCCACTTGGGCAAACGCTGCTTTGTCCCTCAGAGAGAGGAGTATCTCATCATTATGAAACACACAAAGAGAAACATAGTAGTGTCGACTATATTTCTAGTAACATTCACTGGGAAGTTCAGGGAAAATCTTAATTTCACAACTCAAAACACACAAATAATTTCAGAATATTGTTGGCAGTAGATTTGTGTGTTGAAGTCTTAACTACGGAATCTACGGAGACAAAAGGGCTATCCAAGACTTTTCCTCTACTGAGATGTGTAGAATGACTCCTTACAGTGTCAATACTCTCCTGTCTATTAAGTTGAATAGCATCCGACTTTTTTTTCTCTTGAGTGAGGGCTACTTAACTCTTCCTCTGACTGCATGATTGTCTGGAGCTTGTAGGAAGCTAATAACCTAAAGCCAGTTCCCATCTGTTAATTTTTGAAGCCCAGTTTCAAAGAAATGTATTCATAGGACTGGCCTACAGAACCAACTGGGCAGTCTAGAGAGCTGTCCTCATTGGATTCCTTTTGCTCAAGGCAATGGCATGGCTCAAGTTTAGATGTATAACTCTTCTTTAAGGCAGGTTATTGCTGACAGAATACACATAGGTGTTGAAAGGGACTTCTAACATGTATTTCACAGAATCACAGAAATATCCAGTTTGGAGAAGCAACTCAGGATCACCAAGTTCTGGGTCTGTAGCAAACCCAAAGGCTTCAAGTTGCCCCAGAAGATGCTATTAAGAGAAAAGTAAATAAGCAAAGGCATAAACAAACAAATAAACAATCCCAAACAAAAACAAACCAACAAAAACTTTGGGCCCTGTTCTCACAGATTTTTCTCTTAGAGGATTTCCTATCACCATCCATTACTAAACAGCTCCTTGCAAGCAGCATTTTACATTGCAGGAGTCACAGTATGCAGATTTATAATTCCTGTTGAAATCTTACCATCTATTAAGTCAGTATAAATTATGGACTGGGATATCTTTAAGAGTCTAAGCCTTTCTGTCTTCTGCTGTTGTCTAAGAATAAACATCTTAGGGATTTAGCTATCTTTTTAGCACACTTTGGAAAGCTTGAAAAGAGCATAAATAAGAGAATGACTTCCTGGTTTGCATTTAAGCTCTAAAACTGCAGACTTTTTCCTAGGACACAGGCATGAAATTTTCTATTGGGGGCAGCTAGCAACTTCCCTTTCATATCCACTTTTAATTTAAAAATACTCTTTTTCCCTTACATTTGAGAAATTCTTATGAACATCTTGTTTTCATCTAGCTTTCAAAGTATGACATGAAGAAGTTACTAGAGTTAAGGAAGTTCTTCCACTATTTCTTTGGTGTGGGGAAAATAAAAGCTTGTAGATTACCCTTCAGTCCTTCCCATTTTTTTTAAAAGTCAAATCACCCTGCAGCCAACACAGTAGTAGTAGAGGCATGGCCTGCAGGAGAGCAAAGCCCTTATTTAACAGGACTTCTCACACATCCTCCATCTCTGTGTCACCACACAGCAGAAGAGCTTCTTCCAGCCTTAGGATGCATGCACACACAGTCAAGAGAGCATGAGCTTGCATACACAATCTGGTCTGGGTTCCCTGGCTCAGTGCATAGCTGCAACAGCCCAGTCTTTCCATGACAAGAACCTTTTCCTGCTGCCAGTAACTTAAAAAGTCATGTCATTCAAATAGTTTAAATCTGTCCTGAGGAATCAGAGTCAAATCACATGTCTGATGGGAGCTGTTAAGATTACACAAAATAGAATTTTCTCATTTCCGTCATCTAAAAGGAAAAAAAAAAAAAAAATCCCAGGAAATTACATTAAGACTATTGAGAGATTACGATTTATTTTACAAAAAGTTAAGCACTTACCAGATAGGGAATACTAAAATTAGGTGGTACATATGACTTCAAATCTGCTTTCTACTTAAGTATAGCAGAAACTGTGTTCAATTACAGTATTACTTTTCTCCACATATGCCCTGCATAGTGCAGTTTATGGGGGGTGGTGGTGGGGAGGAGGGAAGCACTGCAACACAGGGAAAGAAGCAGGCTCTTCCAAGGACACCTTTTCAGCTCTCCATTTGAGTTTCTGCCTCTGGTGTATTTGTTGCAAGGAGTACAGAATTACTTAGATATCTATTTCCAGAGTATGTGTGTGCCTTGAAATTACTAATGATGAGACGTACAATAGGGAAATGGACAATACTAGTTTCCCATTTTACAGGCAGCAGAATCAAGGGCTGGAAGGGACCTCAGGGATCATCTAGTTCCAACCCCTCTGCCATGGGCAGGAACACTTCACACTAGCTTAGGCTGCTCAGAGCCCCATCCAGCATGACCTTAAAAACATCCTGGTATGGGACCTCTACCACCTCCCTGGGCAACCTTCCAGTGTCTCACCACCCTCACGGTGAAGAACTTCTTCCTAACATCCAATCTACCCACTTCTAGTTTTGCTCTATTCCTCTATTCCTGTCACTACCTGACATCCTAAAAAGCCTCTCCCCAGCTTTCTTGTAGGTCCCCTTCAGATACCAGAAGGCCACAATAAAGTCTCCTCAGAACCTTTTGGTCTCCAGACTGACCAGCCCCAACCCTCAGTCTGTCTCCATAGGAGATTCCCCAGATAAGCCTGGGCCATCAAATTAAAGCCTCTTGTTCTCTGGCCACATGCTCCAGCTTCCAGATCCACATATTTTATTACTGCTTGGTTGACTTTATCTACCACTGTAAGAGCTTAGAAAGTCTGCAATTCAGGCCCTACGCGTCCTAGTTTGAACACTCATATTCGTGATTGAATTTTCTTGCATAGTATACACTCTTACATTTCAGTCATACCTTTTCTTTTTCTCTTCTTGCAGTATCAAGTGTTATTAAGTTTCAAATACTGGAGCTACAAAGGCAAGGAACTTGCAGATAATCACTGTGCCTTAGTTTATCTCCAGAAACCAGCTAATCCTGTGCTCTATGAGAGCATGGTGGGCAGAAGGGAAATCCCATAGGAAATAAAAAAAAATATTACACGATCAGGGAACTAAAGAAAATATGGAATCACATGCATGCTAGACAAGACCAACAAAGTATAGCTTGAATGAATAGCATAAAATGCCAGTATTTTCTGAAAGTTGAGCATTTGCTTGTGAAATTGCAATAGTCTTACAAGAGCTTGTTATGTGCTCCATCCTAAGGGTTATTTAGTTAGAGCAGTTTTTAAGGTAAGTTGTTGACATGAAAGCAGTGCAAAACAACAATCTTATTGCTCCCTACATTTTTTCGGCTTCCCTCACCTCACTTCTTCAAAATGGCAATGCCTTCTATGGAAGATTTTTTTTTTTCTGTTTAAACACTTTGGGATCCTTTTCACGTGACTAAAATTTCTATTACAGCTTCAACTCTGAATTTGCAAAGAAAGGAGAACAAGATGTGAAAGTTACAGTAAAAGAAGCAATTTATGTGCAATGAATATTAGGTTTTTTTACAGTTGCAGTGAGTGTGATAAGAAGTAGGCACCCATGTACTGTATGCACAGAATGAAACCTTTCCTTAGCAAACAGAAACTGAAATGTTTGCCCAAAGGATCAAAGATTCGCACTGCAAAAGACTAATATTAGAGGGCAAGATAACCAATTAGTGTTTCCAGGCCATGTGCAGAATTGAGTATTATATTTAACTCAGGCACAAATTTCATCCTTTGCCCTCTATAAACTACCATGGTGACACAGACTCTGCAAATGTAGAAGAGGTAATTTCTAACAAGATATATGTATGAAAGCATAAGTAAATTCATATACAATTCATCATCTAAGGATTTGTTATTAATATAAGAATCACGTTTCTACTCTAATGTCACTTTCTGGTATGTTTAAATGCAGCTAAGAGAAAGGAAAATCATGAACCCTTAACAGTGATTTCTGACCACTCAGTCTTTCCTGTCAGAGAAACTTTTTTAATAAAGTCTGATCAAAGTCAGGTTTGGCTTTTGCACTTTGATTGTATGCATAGTAAGCTAGAAAACAAGGTACCATCATGTCTTAAAATACCACTACAGATTGTTTCTATCCGTTTCAGGATTTCCAGGCTCATCCTATTGTCTATGCTTGCTAAATACATCCATTGAACGGTTGTGTAATAAACACGGCAACACCTGGAAGCTTACAACATACAGCACTGTTCAGTTAACATTTAAAAGCATGGGCTGTGTAAAACTTAGGTGGAAGAGCATTGGCCTATCACCAAGGATATCTACATTAAGAAAAGAGAGGGCTGAGTGGACATGTTGTGGGTAAGCCTGATAGCCAGGACACATATAAGCCTATTTTTGCCTCGGCCAGACATGTTTTTCCTGCTCCTCCCTCTCTCTGTTTTGGAGAGAAGCAACTGCTGGAAAGAGGACAAAAGAACCTGAAGCCACTGAGTCTAAGGACCCTGGCTTGCCCAAACTTGTTTTGCTCCTGTTTACATCCTGTGGTGAGACTCTGGAACAGGTTTGCCCAGGGAGATGGTAGAGGTCCCATCCCTAGAGGTTTATAAAGTCATGCTGGATGGGGCTCTGAGCAACCTAATCGAATGTAACATGTCCCTGCCCATGACACAGGGGTTGGAACTAGATGATCCTTGAGGTGTCTTTCAGCCCTGACCATTCTATAATTCCATAATTTCTCATTTAATTTCACTCTTCAGAGTACACCCATCCAGTCATTTTGTCTTCTCATTCCTTTTTGTTGCTCTTGGTTTTGCTTTAATTCTCCTTTTCAGAAAAGGCAAGGAAGCTCACAGTTGGCCTAAAACACACATACAATCTCCTTCCTAATAATGCCCCTTACCTGTGTGCCAGACAGGCAAGCTCTTCTAAAGCACTGAAGTAATTCTGGAATGCCCTTACTACTGTGGAAACTGCTGAGCCAAACCCTTGCACAATGGGTCTCCTCGGCATTCTTTAACCCTGTTGGTGATGATAGAGTCTCATAAATCTAGGTAAATCTTTAATTATACCTTAGGAGCACTCTGATATTATATCTGTGAAGCAGCAATAAAGAATACGCTGACAATTAGCTCCAGTAAGACTACACTTGATTGAATAGGGGGAATTGTTTCTAGGGTTGAACTAGAGTTGCATCATGGGTTCTTGTTGCTATTTTTGGTATTCCTTCACTAACTTAGATTCTATGGGTGAGCATATATGCATGGAGCCTGTAACGCCTGCACTATATCAAATTTTGGTCAGTATTTATCTCTTCTACCTTTTTCCTCTTCTCTAGAGCATTTACAGTTCTTACTATTGGAAAGACATGTTGTTTCTGGAAAAAGTAAAGACAACTACATTTTTGCCAAGCATAGCTCTTTCCAGTAGCAGTTTTTACCCCTGTTTCTGGCTGAAATTTAGCAAAGGTAGACCTTCCATTGTGGCTGCGTGGAGGGTTCTGGAGATACTGTCAGAAAACAGACCACATCTGACTGAAGGATATAGCTTTGGTTTTGGATGTCAGTGCTGTATTTACACATATTTTCTACTAGTGTATGCAAGCTATTCATTTTATTTAAAATATATGTTTTGGCTTTAGATACAAATAATGTGGGAAAAAAACAGTAAGTTTTTGTACTTTGCTAATTAAATCATCTTGAAAAAATGGTCCAGATAGTAAGTGACAAGATTAACAAGGGCAGTTTGCAGGATTCTGATGTTTTCTTGATTAGATCAGGAGTATTTTATATAGAAGCAGTATTTGATGAAGTGGTTTTAGCAATGTGAATGAATGCACAATCCTAGTATATCTCAGTATTTTCATAAAGAAGCCATCTTAGCTGTCAAGGAAGCCCAGTCAAGAGTGAAAATGACCTTAGCACACAGCTAAGCAAAAGGTCAGCTGAAAAGAATAGTGAGAAGCACTCTTCTTAGTTCTGATCCTTTGGGTTAGCCAGAGCTATTCCCAACCACTGAAATGTATTGTACTGAACTTTAATAGGTCAATATTAGGTCTAAACCCCACAAAATTATTTTCACTTTTCATTTCAGTTACTTTCTGCAAGAAATAATGGCTTTCCTATTAATACAAGGACCCCTCTGAAGTGATTATGTGAATGGAGTCTACCATATTTTAAATGAGTACATGTTAAGGTGACAGACATCTTTTGAAACAGTAAGAGACATAGTCAGAATACTTCTATTGGCAACGGCCACACAATTTCTTTTAGACTTTTTCCAAATGCAATTCCTAAACCTTTATATTTTTAACAAAAAAAGGAAATAATAAAACTGTCAAAATGTTTACATATAGCACCTACCACCTGAGGTCTCACACTGCTCTGTCAATATCCTATTAATTGCATTATAAATTTTATAGAGCTGGAAAGTATAAAAATTCCTATTTTACAGATGGGGAAATGGGAATATTAAGAATTCATGCATTCAGTCACACAGGAACTAGCAAGAAGAGGGCTAGAATGAAGATCTCCAATTGCCCAACAGCAGAGCTCATTAGACAGAAGTCGAGGAAAGAAAAATATTGCATTTGTCCTTGTGATTTCGGTCTTCTAGATATGAAATAGTTTGGTACTAACACAATAGCAACACATTTCCATGGATTGCTCCAGGAGGACAGCAATTTGGAGCAAGTTACAGTAACTCTCTGGCCAAAAACAACACAAATAGACTTTTATAAAAATAAATTGCAAAATAACAAATGGTAACATTTTTTTTTTCTTGAAATACTAAAAAGGAAGGCAAATAAAAGCCAGGGAGGATTATTAAAAAGCTACCCTACCCTCATAAAAATTCACTGTTGGTAAATGCAATAGCCTGGATTTAGTTTGCATATGTTATATTAATCCTGGTCATACTTGCAATGGAAGGTGGAGGGTATAAAGAGATCACATACAAAGCACTTTCCTTGAGATTTTTAAAATGACAAAATCCAAGATCACTCACAGAGAAAGAAGAGGGAAACGTGATATCCACTGATCCCAGTCTCTCTCTGACAGGTGCCTTTCAGGCATTGAATTTGATTTGGTTTTATTGGTGAGGCTACACATATCACATATTTTAGCAGATTTGTATGCTTCAAAAGTGGAAAGATTTCTTCTGTACTCTGGTCAGGTTCCCTCCTGTTCACACTCTCACTATAGTCACCTCCTTGTGCATATACTTTGCACAGAAATCTACTTCAGTTACTCAAATTTCAGTCTGAAAAAAAAAAAAATATTGCAACGTTGAGATCTGAAGGCACCTTGCAAAAAACTCATGATCCTTGAAGGCCACTCTAGAAGGTGCTTTCTCCACATATCTGCTCAAACACATTCTTTCATATGGCTTCCATGCTGAAAGAGATCAGTTTCCCTCAGATATCGTTCTTCTGGCAAAACTTGAAATCAGAATTTTCTTATTTCAAAGTAGCAAAATACATCACCCCAAAAGGCAAATCCTAAGTTGAAGTCATCCCTCCTTCAGAAAAAAAAGTCCTTAAAAAAACAAAACAAAGCCTACACATTATTTATCTAAATAACTGGATACAGGATCAGTAGCCAATACCCTGTCGGCCACTGTTCTTTAGAAACTTATTTCCTTACTTCCTGTGTGATTTCACATTGGTTTTATTCCCTTCCTAACTATAGTTCAGGGAGCAGTTTATTGATTATGACTCATTGCTTGAAACTACACATAGATTTGGAAATCCACTGCTTTCTCCACTTCTGACAAGTACATTCAGGCTATATTAGAGTTTTAGAGAGCTCAAGGAACATGGTATGTCAAACTTCTCACACAGGCTGCCCCTTGAAGCTTAACTGCACATAAATTACTCCAAAAATTCAGAGTTCAGTAGAAGCATAAAGGAGTTTTGTTTGCTTTTTTTTATTTTACTGAATTTTCTTTCAACAATGTTTGAGCTCACATTGTCAGGTTCTTCACTCTTAGTACCTTAATTTTCCATATATATATATATAT